>VZRI01006350.1:9680-57988 GCA_013397515.1 Upupa epops | reverse complement strand
GCCAAAACTGTTCTATGATTCCAGAACTATCACCCTTTGGCACCACAGTTGCAGATGCCCTGAAGCAGCATGCATTTTAACAAGCAGAAAGTCAGAGATTCACATTTAGTCCCAGAATCATAGAATATTTTAGATTGGAAAAGACCAGCAATTAACAGTTAACAAAAACTGTTCCATGATTCTGTGATTCTGTCTAATGGCCCCTTCTGAACTCCGAAGTTATGAATAGGAAGGGTTAATTAATGAGTTTTGGTCAAGAGAAAGACTTCCTCTGATTCTGAAGTCTTAAATCAAGGTCCCACTGAGGAAATGAGCAAACATGGGGAACAAAAGACAATAACCAGAACAAACCCAGGCTTTACTGCCCCCAAATTCATGCTGACAAAAGCATTGCAGTGCCAGTTATGGATTCTTCAAACAGTACTGCAAAGTGTCCCGGGGGGTAATTCGTAAAAGTTGGGGTATCTTATTGTTACAGCACTTGACTTTGCTTTACTACTGTTGTTAAATTTTGGGTCGGTAGCAATTCTGAGAAAGCCTGCTCTCATGTGGGTCAAAATGAGATTTAGTTCTTCATTTCACAGTCTGAGGTCTACTGCAGAGATCAGTGAATGGAGGAATGGCACTAGAGTGACTGCAAAGGGCCCTTGTGGTTTGGAGCTCAGTGTCTTCCTCGCCCAGGGAACATCACTGCTCTCCTCAAGTGCTATTTCTGTAACCACAATAGCCATGACAATTAATTGCATCCTTCCATTGCCCCTCCTCCTTATCCTTTAGGGTATATTTTCTGAGAGACCTGGGTTGACCTAGCAAAGAGGGATTGCTTCTGCTGGCTGGGATGGGTTTCAGATTCAGTCAAGTCCAAGACACAAAGCAAAACTGAAGGGCTGCAACACCCATTGAAAGAGTCTCTGCCGAGTTTGAGCAAGAGCAAGTGAGACTTGATAGCGCACCTTGGGGGACCAGCTTTGGTTCTCACAGCACTTCACACATAAGTGATAAAGTATGTTCTCTGCTCAGCCTTTGCTAACCTTTTAAATTACATTTTAAACTGATGCTGTTCCTGGCTGATAAGGTTATATCGTGTGTGATATGCAGGTTTTTCCCATATGCAAAAATATCATGCTATTCTCTAATTTGATTTTGTGTGTGTGTTAATGAGACTTTTGAAGATCTCCTTATAGACAACTCTTCTGTACTGTCTATACCTTAACATGAAAAAAAAATCTGTCTGAATGTGATGACTGAAATATTAAATTTAACATAAAGACATGAGTTTCAGTTTGTATTGGTATTAAAACCCAGAATCACAGACTGTTAGGGATTGGAAGGGACCTCAAAGGATCATCCAGTCCAATCCCCTTGCCACAGCAGGATCACCTAGATCCAGTCGCACAGAAACCATCCAGGTGGGTTTTAAACGTCTTCAGAGAAGGATACTCCACAACCCCACTGGGCAGCCCCTTCTGCCTGGTTCTGTCGCCCTCACCAGGAAGAAATTTCTTCTCATATTTATGTGGAACCTTCAGCTGACACCCAGTGCCCCTTGTCCTGTCATTGGGTGCCACTGAGCAGAGCCTGGCTCCCTCCTCCTGACACCCGCCCTTTCCATATTGATCAACATTAGTGAGGTCACCCTTCAGGTCCCTTTTTTCCAAGCTCAAGAGATCCAGCTCCCTCAGCCTTTCCTCATCAGGGAGATGCTCCCCTCACTTCATCAGNTCCAGCTCCCTCAGCCTTTCCTCATCAGGGAGATGCTCCCCTCACTTCATCAGCTTTGTGGCTCTGCGCTGGACTCTCTCCAGCAGTTCTGTGTCCTTCTGTAACTGAGGGACCAGAACTGGGCACAATATTCCAGATGTGGTCTCACGAGAGCACAATAGAGGGGGATGAGAACCTCTCTTGACCTCCTAACCACCTCCCTTCTAATCCACCCCAGGATGCCATTGGCTTTCTTGGCCACCAGGGCACATTGCTGGATCCTGGTCATCCTGCTGGTCACCAGGACCCCTAGAACACTTTCCCCTACACTGCTCTCCAGCAGGTCAGTCCCTGCCTATCCTGGTCCCTGGGGTTTTTCTCACCCAGATACCAGACTCTATACTGCCCCTGTTGAGTTTCATTCAGTTCCTCCCTGCCCAACTCTCCAGCCTGTCTGGGTACCACTGAATGGCAGCCCAGCCCTCTGGGGTGTCAGCCCCTCCTCCCAGCTTTGTGTCATCAGCAAACTTGCTTACAGTGCACTCTCATCCCTCATCCAGGTCGCTGATGAATAGATTGAATAGTACTGGTCCCAGTACCGACCCCTGGGGGACTCTACTAGATACAGTCTTCCAACTAGACTCTGTCCCACCGACCACTACTAAACGTCATTATCAGTGATGTCTTTTTACTTTCAGGAACAACAATCTGCCCAAATATCACAGCAGATATTCTGGTTAAGGCTAAGAAGTAAACTGGCAACAAGCAAAGAGTTAAGTCTGCATTTTGATCAACTGCTTGAATACAACAGAGACATCGCATCGTGTTCCTGTGGAGGTTACTAGCAAATTGTGTGACTGAGGTAAAGTTTTCCATTCTGTCATTTTCAGGAATTAAAGAAAAAATAAAGCCTTCCAAAAGCCAGTTTGTTATGGTACTTCTTGAGGAACGATTCCAAGAAAACATGTAGTTTTGGGCATGTCACGTTCCCAACAGTAAGAGAAAGGAGTGACTCTGGTTCATGCATTCCCATGGGGGCAAATTAAGGAGACTTGCACCACAGGTCCACATGAAAGTCAAGAGTTTACTAACATTATCAGATTCTGAACAAGGAAGGCACAGAAGTTATCAGATTCCAAACTCAAACAGTAGAGGAGAGGAAACAGGGAAATGGAGAGATCATGAAGGGGTCAGATCACCACTCAGGACTGCAGATTCTGGCTCCTGCCCCTGCCTTGCATCTTGGCTCCACAGATCTGTGGGGAGACTCCTCTGTTTCTGTGGTGTCTTCTCAGTTTCGGCTTCATGGATGGCAGGGAGAGTGGTGGTGTGGGTGATAGGGGATCAGTCCCTCTTCCTCAGCTTCACAGGCTTTTGGTGTCTCCAACAGTCCCTGTGTCGGTCTCTCCTCCTGGATGTAGGCTGGGGAGGCATAGTGCTTCACTTGTACTGTTCAAATCTTTCCTGTTGTCCCTGCTGCCAGGGGTGCTTTACTTCCTGACACACACCCCTTCCCCACCCCACTCCCAAACAGTCTGGAGGACTTTGTTCTCAGGGTCTTACACAAAGCAATGCGCAGACAATCCTTGAGACAGATGGCAGCAACTGGTGTTCTCAGGGCTTAAGCAGAGTGTTGCAGATAGACTGGCAGAGCTGAGGGGTCAGCAAGCTGCACAGGGCTGATCTCTACCACCAGGTGCAGCCTCCCCCATTACCCTGCTCACAAATTCTCTTCTCTTACAATCATTTGAGCACTCTTGCTCATTGCAAATCCAAGTCTGACATTTCTACTGAGGTCCAAATCAGTATTACACTTCTTCTCATGCTTGATTTTGAAGGGCAGCTGTCCCATCACTGGGGGTATAAGGCAATGTCCTTTTTTGCTGTTCCTGCTTGAATAACAGCATTTCACCAGTCACTCCCCAAAACAGCATTCACGTGGAGTAAGTGGTTGCATGGGCATGGTAGCATTGACTGAACTGCATGTTGTGTGTCTACACTCCTGCTGTCTATTGGCCAGGGATAACTCACACAGGACTTTATGTTAATGCTTGAGTACTTTGTTCAGCCACAATCTAAGTTAGGAATGCCAGGCTGATAGAGAAAACGTACATATGTAATTCAGAAGACATTCACACAACTAAACTAGGAACAGCAAAATGACCCCATCAAGCCACAAAGCAGCTGCCACCGTTGAAGCCACACAACCCTTTTTTGTGCCCATACTGTCAGTGAAGTCTCCAGGCAAAATGGGCCACCCTCTGAGTTAAGGTTTTTTCTCTTTCTTCAGTTCTAACAAATGTGTCACCCCGTTTTAATTCAACTTGGAAACAGTGCAATTCAAACCATACACAACCCTCTGAACCATTCAATCACAGCAGCTGGAAACCTCTCCTGTTTATAAGTCATGGAAAAACCTGTGTTTAAAATGCAAAAGGCTGTGCTGTTCATTGCTTTCAGGGGGAACTGGAGAAGGTCCAGGGCTGATGAAGCCCCATCAGTAACTAGAGCAAGGGCACCAAACCAGAAAAATGAGAAGTTAAGATTAAAATAAGTATTTCCTGACTCTGCACTGAACAACCTGTGGAATAGTCTTCAAAGTAGGGGTGGCAGAAACTTTCCTATTGGAGATGCTTGAAGAGGGTCCATACACAGACACATTCAAGCATATTCATATAGCACAGAAGCACAGAGACACAGTCAGCTGTACTCATTTCAAACGACTACATATGAACACTCACTCACTGATGGGCAGCTACTGATGTCCACAAAACACAGAGATCATCTTAAGTAAGTTGCCACACCTTGTGCTGTGCCTGCAATTCACTGCAACTCACCCAGTAGATAACTACTGATAACTCCTTGTGTCTTTACAACATAACGCATCTGTGTACATTACCACATTCTTTCCTATTCCACTTCAAGCACAAAACTGCTAATTCATCAGTAAATTCCTTAAATGATCCTTGTGTACATTCTCAAATCAAAGGAGAAAATCTTGTTTCACTTGGTATTTATATAAATAGGTACATAATATATGTTGCATACATTGTATATATATATATATATAAAATTATATATATAATTTTTTTATATATATATATGAAGAGTTAAGTCTTTGCACTGTCAGATTTGATGGTTCTCCAAGTTATTGTTACCTTGGTTTTCTAGCCAAAAATATCCATTGTAAGCTTATTCCCTGGCCAAACACACACACACACACACACACACACTCACACACACTTGTTATAAACAGATGTCACAATTTCTCCTGTCTCAGAGGTCCTCATGTATTTTAGAGGGGAAAAGTCCATCACTGTGATGCACTTCTCTCCCATCCAAGGCCTTGACTAACTAGCTGACAAAGCTACCAGTTCCATCTCTGCTGGCAGACATTGAGGAAAGTCCAACGCAGCATTTTTTGTTTGGGAGAACAGACTGCAAAGGGGGAATTTTCATCCTTATTAGGATAACCTAGCAGTGATGAATGCGATGTGATGTCACAGGGGAAGCACTGGTTTTGAGATGATTTTTGTTTGTAACTCTTTGCACTGTGTTGGTTTAGATTTCTGTCAAGTGTCTCAGAGAGTTTCACATGGACCACGTTCATCTTTGAAGATTTTAACTGAACTTGCATGTGTATGCAAGCACATGCCAGCATGCCACTGAGACAGTAAATGAGGCAGGACAGTTACCAAGTGAAACTCACTGTTCTTCCCTCATTGGGATTTCCAGGGATGTCATAGAGGTACTTCAGAACTGTGTTGTCACAGAATTGCTCAGGTTGGAAAAGACCATCAAGATCATAGAGTTCAACCTAACCCTACTAAACTATCTCTAACAACTCACCACTAAACCATGTCCCTAAGCATCATATCCAAATGATTTTTAAACACAGTCAGGGATGGTGATTCAACCCCCAAACTGGGGAGCCTGTTCCAGCACCCAACAACCCTTCCTATAAAGAAATTTTTCCTGATATCCAACCTAAACCACCCCTGGTGCATCTTGAGTCTATTTCCCCTCCTTGTGTCACCTGTCACTAGTGAGAAGAGACCAACCTTACTCTTCCTCCACCCTCCTTTCAGGTATTTATAGAGTATTTCAGTATTTTGGAGTGATTTTGGAGTGATTCGGAGCATTATTCAGGGAAAACAAGCTGCAATGGAAAAGCATGTGCACATGCAGGTGTAAGCGTGTGCAAACACACATGTAAGGACGGTTGCTGTTTAGAAGACACAGATTTCACACCTCCCCTTGAAAATCTTGCTTGCAGTAATTTGGAGCATGAAATGATCAAGAGGCTGTGGAGGTTCAACTCAGTAAATTGGACACATGGATCTGTCTGCCCAACAGCATCAGACAGCACACACATGAAGAGAGTACAACTGTACCTTCCACTGGGTAAAATACTAGCAAGCATAGCAGGCTTACCCCTCGTTTCCTTCAGAGAGCTGAGTTTTTAAAGGCCAGTACTGACTGTCAGAACCCACTCACAGCCCCAGGGTGTCCCACAGGTGCTCACAGCCACAGATGATGCCTTACAGGGAGCTGCTGCACACACTGTGCAGGACACGCACTTCCAGTGATGAGAAGCAGTAGCAACTACACAGCTACGTGCCTCCCTGTTCACATCAGGCAGAGGCTCTTTTCCAGATGGGTCACACGCTGTGGCCATGCGAACCAGATCTTCTTGCCCTCAGAAGCATATGTGGCTGATGTCCCCCCAGGGAAGGCTCGCTCAGAGCTGCCAGAGCACAGTTCAAAAGGCTGTCAAAGACAAACCAGATTTCTGGTTCCCTTCCACGCCTTTTGCTTTTCCTCTTGCTAAACAACTGATTATTGTATTGACAATTCTGAACCAGAATTGTGCCTTGTGCCTTCAGACTGAGCGTTAACTCCTCAGATTCTCTCTCATAACTACTGGATAGTGAATGCTGAAGCAGTTCCTGTGGTGTCAGCTGTGACACTGCCATGAACCAGTTCAGCAAAGAGATGCTGGGCAAAACAACAGGATAAAACAAGAATGGTAGTATAAGGCATCTTCAGCACACACAGACTACTGTAAAGAGACAAGGATGGAGCAGAAAGGAATCTGGGGATTCTGGAGACCAAACTACTGCAGCAGCCATGAAGGGAGAAGATGAGAACTCTTCCTGGGAACCAGGTTCATGTGGGAATGCATTGAGGAAGTTGAGAAATGGCAGGTTTTTTAAAAAAGCAGAAAAAAACCATCAGCTGTTGACAAATTTTAAAACATTCCTTACTTCTTATTTTGGTAAAGTAAATGTGACTTTGGTTTATTTCAGATCAAAATATCAACTATAGAGTCTCGTGTACTGATATGAATAACTGTGAACGTAAGTAAAACACTGATGATGCTGTTGCCCACTGAGATCATAGAACCATAGAATCAGTAGGGATTGGAAGGGACCTCAAAAGATCATCCAGTCCAATCCCCCTGCCACAGCAGGGTCACCTAGACCAAGTCATGCAGGAACAGATTGGGGCGGGTCTTGAACATCTCCAGAGAAGGAGACTCCATTCACCCTGGGCAGCCTGTTCCAATGCTACCTTACCCTCACTGTGAAGAAGTTTCTTCTGATATTGATATGGAAACTCCTATGTTCCAGCTTCTGAAATCCTAAACACTTCTGCAATCTCCATACAGCTGCTTTAAGTAGTCTCCAACTTAGGATTCTCAAGGAAGCCTCTAGAGTTAAACACATGCCTGAGAGTCCGAGTCCAGGCAGGCAGAGTACTCAAAGTGAAAAGTGGCAGGATCTCCAGAACATGAATCTGTCTAGCCAGGGACTTTCCCTAATCCTGAAGCATCCCTTCTCAGGCAGCATGGGGTGCCTTTCAGCACCAGAGAGTAATTTAACCCTAAACTTACACACAAACACAAGCATCTTTGTTTAGACATTTCACTGCAACCTCTGCTGGGAAAGAAAAAGGCAGTGAAGCTCTAGCTGGCCCTTTCTGCATGGCAGCAGTGTACTCTTGTTTCATCATTTTCCAGTAAAATATGATATTCCGTTATATTCTTTATCAGAGAAGACCTTTAAGATCATCAAGTCCAACCATTAACCACCTGTCCCAGACCCACCACTAAACCATGTGCTTCAGCTCCAGATGTACGTGACTTTTAAACACGTCCAGGGATGACAGTTCAACAGCCTCTCTGGGAAGCTTTCAATAAAGCTTTTCCTAACACCTAACCTAAACGTCCCCTGATACAACTTGAGGTCATTAGGTAGCAACAAACCCCAATAAATAATGAAAAAACCCAAACCCCTATGTACTGTTAATCAAGAAAACGTGGCTTTCCCCATTGTATACCTGGTGGTTCAGTCCTCATTTTAAAAGTATTGTTCCTTTTTTGATCAAGACAGAACTCCAGACACTGCATGTTGCACCAGTGCTGTTTAACAGACAGGTGAGAAAAGTACAATGAAAATACATTTCAGTGCTATGTTTGGATTGCCTGTGTGCACTTATTAGACTTGGCCTGCCTGTGAGCCTGCCACAGCTGCTTGCTGTGACTGCAAGCAGCACGTATCACAGAACAGTATCAGGTAGCTATTTGTGATAATAATCTGAACATAATCTGAATCTTTCTAATGCAATCTCCTAAATGGCACTGAGTGGTCTTCTGTGGAGGACTTCAGCTTTTCCAAATGAAAACATATGCTACAAGCATGATTCACACTGACTATGCAGCATTTCCAGTAGAACAAATATGCATTTTCATGTCAAACAAAGCATAGTTAGTTTCTGGTTTGATGCTGTAATAAGTACACTACAATTACAGTGAGTTCAAATCATCACTGACTCCTTGTGCCATGGGTGCTGCCCCGGTTTGCACTCAACTCTGTTGGCTCTCCCTGTGGGAGAATGCATGAAAGCAGAGATTAACCATGGCTCAGTACTGAACTGGGATTTCCTGAGCTCATCGTGCTACCTGCCCTACAAAGTAACCCAGCTCAACTCAGTCTTGCTCAGAAAAGCACTGGGAGGACAAATCCCTGTATATACACTGCCATAAGCCAGTTAAGCATAAAACAAAGAGCCTTATAATGACATAACTACATGTACTTGAAATCAGGGCAAGAAAAAACACTTCTGTCATCTGAGCAAAGTCCCAGTAGTCACTTGAGAAATAAAATGTCAAGCAAGAAGCATCTCCAGGGCACTGAGCATTCCCAGAGGAAGCAAGAGACACATTTCTTCTCAGGAGATTTTCCCACTGGCAGAAAGCAAGGCCATCACGTCGTTTACATAACCAAAAACTGAACAGATGCCTGGAATCACAGATCAACTGAGACTTTTGAGGTGTGATTGCTTTGTTTTCTTTTTTACCTAGTTCACAAACCCGTGTTTAAGTAGCTACAGGCAGTAGTTGATATTATTTTCCTGGTGATATGGCTTTCTTTTTGCCTTTTACAACAGAAGATCAAGAATTGCAATGCACAGTCTCACCAGTATCAAAGCCAGACCACAGTGCTTGTATCCCCTTGTCATATGAAAGGAAATGGAAAACATTACATGATTGTAATAGTCTAATTCACAAGAGTCAGTTTACTGCTGAATTCTCTTCTAGAACGTGTCACAGAGCACAGGAAAGGGAGGCTCTGCCTGCTCCTTCATGCATTGCATCAACCCAAACTGTATTTGTTCCAAAAATGGATAAACACCTAGACACCCAGGCTAGATAGCCTTTTTTTTATGAGTGTTAAACTCCAACATGCAAAGGACAAGGATAAATCTTTGCTTTATCAGCACAATAAAATTAAGTCCTATAAATTTATGTTTCTTTCCTCAGTCTAGTCCCAAGTTCTGGTTACCTCCACGTACATAAGAACACACCCTCCTTTCCTTTGACTACTGTCAGTCCTGTCCTCTCCCACTTCTTGTCCCAAAGTGGGCAACTCAGTGTCAGCATGGATCTCCTGGTCTGGACCCACAGCTTGTCTCAGTACACCCTTCTCTGTGCTCATAGTGCCACACCATGACCCAGCACTGACAGTCTTCCCTGGTGATCAGCCTGGCAAAAGATAATCAGAGATGTAATTAAATTCCAAGAAACATTTGTTTTAAAGAACACCAGAAAAAAAACCAACTATTGAGAAGCCATAGGCTATGAGAAACAGGGGACATAAGGTTTATATCCCATCCATTTCTTATCTCTTTCTACAAATATCTAAAATGTGGTTGTAACGATGCTGGTGCTGGCCTCTTCTCCCAAATAACTAAGGATAGGATAAGAGGAAATGGCCTCAAGCTGCATCAGGGGAGGTTTAGATTGGATCTTAGGAAGAAGTTCTTTACAGAGGGAGTGGCTTGGCACTGGAGCAGGCTGTCCAGTAGATAGAACATTTGAGGTCATGGTCCAGGGGTTAGAGAGACGTTGGGATGGAGGGTGCACTAGATGATCCTGGAGGTCCTTTCTAGCCATGATGAGCCTATGATTCTATGACTCACTGTTCAGGTTTCCAGGATCAGGAGGGGTTGGGTTAATTTCTGTCTAGGATAGGAATGTCTGATCACTCCCACAATGGCATTAATCCTTTAATATTTGTGACCTGAAATTTGACTGAAGATGGTAGAATTCTTTTTTTTTTAATCTAAAGACATAATCCAGACGTTAATGTCATGGCAAGACACCACTGTGAAACTTCCCTTTTTTTCTCTCTGAAATAAAGGAATCATAGAAATTGAGACAAGGGGAGTTCACATTTGTCTTTCTCTTAGTGGTATCTCTCATAGAGTTTCTAATAAATCTTGCTACAAACACATTTAGCACAGAAACTTGAGCAGCCAAACTCTTTGTGACAGACTATAAGATAAGACAAAACGATAGCCATAGTGTCTTGGTTTGAAAATTATCACATTTTCAACTATTAGTTGTGGTGCTTTTAGGTGGAAAAAACATTTTATTTTGAAGCTGGAGATAGCTTCCCTAGCAGACCTCCTGTTTCACTGTCTGGAATCTACAGGTGATTGGTGCACAGAGTCTATAAAAGGGAATGCACTTCCTACTTCTTTGTCTTTCTTCATCTTTCTTCATCTTCCTTCATCGTCTTCTTCGCCATCTTCACCTTTCTCCTGCTTCTCCTCCAATACATCTTAAGAGGCAGAGAGCTTCTCTACAAGACAGCAGCCCCCACACCCCAAGGTGGGAGCAGTGGGGGGGAGATCTATGGCTCTCAGCTCCCTGCCACCGAAGAGTGGAACACAAAAGAAGCCTAAGCATGGCTGCAGTTCTGCTGCAAGGGTAGACACAGCCCTCTTTTGCATGGGAGTTCGAATGCAGAGAGAGCAGATCTTTTTGGACTGTGGCCAGTGCCAGCTTGCCCTAGCTTCTGGCAGGTGTTGAAGAGACAAGCTGTGCTCTGTACCTGCAAACTCCCTTCTGTGGGGGTGAACCTGCAGCCCTCCCCTCTTTCACTAAGGGCTCAGACGCAGAAAGCCAGAACCAGCTGGTTCCAGTTCTTGGCAGTGGGCTGAAAGAGAGAAAACCTCCTCCATAGCCTGTCTACAGATTAATCACCTTTGAAGATGCCAGACAGAGGTGAGCTATTAACCCTCTACCTCCCTTGGTGCTTAACCACAAGGTAGAAGAAAGGGAGGCTCTGCATAAGGCCTGTAGAAAGACTCTTGGACGAGACCTCAAAAAGCATATTCACCATAACAGAAGTGGCCCCACATGACCAGCACCATGTTGGCTTTGTCTCCACCAGGCTAGCAAAGATCCTGTATACTCTGCCACTGAGAGACTGAGAGAAGCCCCTATGAGAGAGAGAAAGAGGTCATAAGCACTGATCTCCTAAGCCTTTGGCAAACAGAGAGAATCTGGAATTTTCTTGTATCCACTACATTTGCTGCTGCCGTAACTTCAAAGAAGAGTCCTTGAGCCAAGAGGAGCTAGGAGTATGCCAGAGACATCACTGAACGCTGACATCTGCATGAGACTTTTCCACAAGCATCAAATGTATATTTTATGCTGTATTCCTGCCACCCCCTCCCCCCACCACCATCCCCCTCATCCCTTTCTCTTCTGGAAAGTGGAGTGCAAATGTGTGTGTGTGTGTTGTGGCTTTGTGGTTCTGAGTGTTGGTGCACACTCTCTTGCCCCAGAGCTCTCATCTAAGGCCAAAACCCAATGGTAAGCTGTCTCCCATTTCTCTCAGACTGTGTGTAAAGGCATTGGGATACAGTTTCTGTTTTACCTTTTTGATTCTGTTACTTATTTGGGTTTTTTCTTTTTCTTATTGGTGATGGGGTGAATAAACTATTGTCTTTTTAGCAAAGTTGCTTCATTGCCTGTTGAACTCTCGGTGAAAGCTGGTTGTTGTGCTTGAATTACAGGTACTAACCCAAACTGATTTAGACCCTCTCCCTAAACCATTACACATAGGCATCTAATTCTGTAGTGATCAAGCCTGGAGGCTGTTTATCAGACCAGCTTTACAGAAACCTAACCATAAGAATCTACAGACAGTCACTTCCTTCTGCACACACAGAATCACAGAATCACAGAATTATTTGCGCTGGAAAAGACCTCTGAGATCATCGAGCAAGCCTGTGATGTAACATCACCACATCAGCCAGATCAGGGCACTATGTGCTGCATCCCGTCTTTTCTTAAACACCTCCAGAAATGGCAACTACATCACTTCCCTAGGCAGTCCATTCCAATGTCTAACTATTCTTTCCATGAGGAAGGGGTTCCTAACATCCAACCTAACCCAGGCCCTGCCCTCTTGTCCTGGCACTGGTTGCCTGAGAGAAGAGCCCAACAGGAAAGTTGAAGCAACCATTCTTTACTCTGTGTGTGTATATATCTCACAAACAAATATATGTAGCTCAAGGAACAAGCAGTGACGATTAAATGATGTGCTATATAAGTTCTTCATATTGATCTTCTGTAAAACAGCATGGATTTCTTCTAAAAGCTTTTAAAAGATGAATCCTGATCTCTGCTGCTCTACTGCCTACATCAAGACTCACAAGAAATATGACAGGTTCTCTCTGGTGGAAAAGTATCCAAAAAATCTGCTACTGAGACTGTGTGTTATCCTTTAGCAATAAGGAAGTATGAAGTCTGTCTTGCTTCATTCGGAGAAGAAGGCATATATTACAGCATATTTCTTGTTGCACTCCTCACTAAGAAGAGCCAGTCATTCACCAGATACTTTTGCAGTCCATTCTATGACTTTCCCAGCAACTTACTGTCCCATAACTTAGCAATGTCCTACATCAACGCTCCTCTGCTCTTAACTGAAATACGGTAGAGCATTCCAGTGAAACTCATTTGCCTTCCTCATGCTGTCCAAGGCAGATAGAGTCAGTAAGGGACAGCCATAGACATCCAGCACACACGCCCATCATTTTGTTTCATGATGAGAAAAGTGGTGGATGGATGAACAAGCTCCCTTATTAAGGGCAGCTGAGAGCATTGCATTCTCCAGTGTCACTGGCCTGTCACCTTGGGGAGCTTGTTTCCACATAAATCAAATGTTAACCAGACAGAGTAAAACTGTTCTCACTGTTACCAAGGAGGCAGCTGGCCAGCTCAGAAGAGCTAAATCACTATTCCTCTGGGACTTATGGAAATGGTAATTAAAATACAATATTTATTTATAAACACACTTGGCGCAGTCAGTTGAACTTGAATATATAGAGGAACAGAGCTTATTAGTAAGATAAAGCTTTCCCATGACCTATAGAGGACACTGCATAGGGACTGCAGATGTTCTTTATTAGAAAAGCTGGAAAATTTATGTCAATAGCCATTAAAAGCTCAGTTTGAAAATAAATAAATAAATAAATAAATAAGGATGTCACCAGCAAAGACAAGGTTAAGGACACTGGAAAGTGGGACTTCCAGGATATATAACCTTTATTTATTTAATTAAGCAGAATAGATCCTGGCCTGGATGGCTTTTGTCTTTCCTGAGCAGCTTTGCTGAAGCTACCAGAATTATTCTGGTTTTGCACTGCTGCAGAGACAGACAGATGGAGGCCTCTGTGGTGGCTGGGCTGCCCTGCAGGTGAGCATGCACACACACACACGCGCACACACACACACACACACACACACACGCACACACACACATATGCCTCCGCACTGGGATTCAGGCAAAAAACATCCAGAGAACGGTACCTCTGCAGGCAATCCATGCTGAAGACGGAGAAAAATCTCCACTCTTGGCAGACAAATTCCTAAAACCACCGCTTCAGCTGCATCACTTCCATCACGGAACTTGTTAACACAGGATTTGTAGCATATTTGAGGATGTAAAGCCAGAAAAACTCCACAAAAACACATTTTTATTTAGCAGGACCTAATTGTTCAGATTGTGCCAGTTGGCCTGCCTAATCCACAGATCATCTCTGCTTACACCAGTTCTGAATCTAGCCCTGACCAAATACAACCAATATTGTCCTGGCTGGCATGAAGCCTTAAATCAAAGGTTCTCTGTTCCTGTGCAAGCTGTGCTCATGAATGCTAGAGAACACAGGCTGATGGTGTTTGCACAGCTGCAGGCTGACTGTACATCTGCAGTCTGGCTCACGGCCTCCTTCTGCATCTCAGACGCATCTTCCTCAGGCACAACACAGAGAAATCAGCTTAGCATCTCCTGTCTGTGTGGCAAGGGATTTATTTTGTCACAAACTAGCTCCTTGGGCAGTTTAGGTCCCTCCATCTGCATAGTAGATGTGTTCAGAGACTTTCAGCCTGGACTGCTGTTCTTTCTGAACATTTCAAAGCCTTCCCATGTTCAGGTGTGCCAGACCACTCAATGATGCAGCAGGATCTAGTAAAACAATCCCTGCTTTTCTAGCTAGCACTATGAGAAGCCTCGTTAATCTGCGGGAATAGGATTGAGGCAACAGAACACTTGTGGTGATGAGACATCCTTCCTACCACAGTTTTGAGATGAAAATGCTGCAGCTGTCCCATGGCTGAGCACCACCGATGTGTGAGAACTGACTGACCACCACCAGGCAACAGAAGTCTAAGTTCTAATCTGTGATGGTGCTGCAGGAGATTTCCATCTCTGCCTGACTTCAGAAAGCCAGCCAAGCTCTCGCACAAGTACAAAAGTAGAGTGCACTTCCACTCTCAATTTGACTCACATTCTGTTTGTCCCCAAGCATCTGGTCTTGCAGATATCCCCACCTTTCAGCTCACTGCTGTTTTCCAGCAGCCCAGAGCCACTTGGTTTGCAATGTGGAGGATTTCCTACCAGACAAGAGCCAGGAAGCACTGAGACAGGGAAAATCATCCTGACGGTCCAGGGTCACTGTCTCGTGAGGAGATGGGGAAACAGAGCATGTCAGAGCTGAAGCACATGGACACCTACTAAAAATTTGAAATCTTTGTGCTAGAGAAACCCAAGCAAACCGCAGCGCAGTTCAGCATGTTTTAGTGTTGCTTGGCATGGCAGCACAGATATGAAGTATCAGCCTGCTACAGTACAGGCTGGGTAATTGCAATGGTAATTACTGTGTTCTTTTCCTTTGAGCTTAGTATAGTTTACACTGAGAGAAAAAAATCCCACAGAGCTGTTTTGCAGAGTGATTTTCTTTACATTTGTTCTGCTTCAACTTTTTGAGGATGTTTAGAGTCATTCAGAAGAAACAAAACAAGCATGTGTAACCCCCTGGTTTATGGGAATTCAAGCAATTCCCACTACTTTTTCATCTGGAGTGCAATAGTACCTGCAATATGGACTTTGTTAGCTGTGGCACGTTTGGGTCAGTCTTTGATAAACTGAATCTTCACAGATACTTCTGCAATTGAAAGTGAAACAGGATCCATGAATATTTATTATTTTCAATAAAAATACAGGAGAAAATCAAATTATTACACTTTTTTAGCACGTCATCCCCAAGGATTACCGAATGCTCACAGATAATTCTGTCTGTGGTTCCTGTTTGTGGTAAATTTATGATGTTTCTGTTCTCACATTTCATCACAAACAAGTGATGAGGTACAACAAGGGTAATGAGGGACAACAAGGGTCAGTTTAGAGTCTGGCCTCTGGGCAAGAACAACCACAGGGACCAGTATAGGTTGGGTAGTGACCTNTTCATGTCTATAAATATGTGAGGGGTGGGTGTCAGGAGAATGGATCCAGCTCTTCTCAAGGTCATCTGGTGACAGGACAAGGGGCAATGGGTGTAAGCTGGAACAGAGGAGGTTCCATATCAATATCAGAAGGAACTTCTTACCAGGGAGGGTACCAGAGCACTGGACCAGGCTGCCCTGGGCAGTTGTAGAGTCTCCTTCTCTGGAGATATTCCAGACCCACCTGGGTGAGTTCCTGTGCCTTGGTCTAGGTGGTCCACCTGTGGCAAGGGGATTGGACTGGATGACCTTTGGAGGTCCATTCTGATCCCTAATGAATCTACAATTCTATAATTCTGTGATTTGCTGTATTTCTCTTGGCTCATCACAGGACAAGACACACTGCAAAAAGTATAGTTCCTGCTTCTTCAGCCCCTCCCATGCAGATTTTACACACATAGATAAGATCTACCAGGCCTTCTCTTCTCTCAGCTCTCTCAGCATTTCCTCCTATGAAAAATGATCCAGTCTGACATTCATGTCCCTTCTCTGGCCTTGCTCCAGTATGTCCATGTCTCTCTTGTGCTGGGAAGCTTAGGCACGGACCCGTTGCTCAACATGTGTTTTACCAGAGCTAAGTGGAGGGGAAGAGTCACCTCCTTCAACTGCTGGCAATGGTCTACCTAACGCAATCCCAGATACGGTGAGCCTTTGTCAGCTCATTACAAAAAGGGTTGAGGTTGGTCAGTGATGTGGTGGAGTCACCATCCCTGGAGTTATTTAAAAGGCAGATAGACATAGTGTTGAGGGACATGGTTTAGGAGTGTCCTGGCAGTGCTGAGTAGAAGGCTGGACTTGATGATTTTAAGGGTCTCTTCCAATCAAAGATATTCTGTGATTCTGTGATTTCCCCTTTGTAGATCTGTCTTGACTATTCCTCATAACCCTCTTGCTCGTAACATACTTGAAAACTATTTCCAGGATTAGTTGCTCCATCTCGTTCCTGGTGATGTGAGACTGGCTGGCCCAGCGTTCCCCAGATGGTCTGTTCTTGCCCTCCCTGAAGATGGGGTGACATTAGCTTTACTTGAACCCTCATTAACTTTTCAGAGATAATTACAAGTGGCATAGCAATGACATTGGGCAGCTCTTGAGGGAGCACATCCCATAGGCCCTATGGACTTGGGTATATCCAGTTTGTCTAAATAGAAGTATTTCTCCTTCCAAAAGGAAAATACTGACATTTTTACATTGGTTCATTTTGACCAATTTCTCTGTTTTATTTCTAGAAATGCTGGAACTGACCTTGTCATCTCAGTCTTCAGATTTCTATGTCCAGGCATCATTCCATTCATGGAGTCAGACTTCACTTATCCACACTGCAGTCTTGACTCTCAGCTTCACCCGTCAAGGTGGGTTAGTTTCTAAAACATGAAGAACAGCAGACCAAACCACTTCAATATTGTTCTTGGTTCTTTTGCTTGCAATGAGAGACCAGAGTTTGTCTGGTTGTGTGCACTGCATATTTCACTCCCCTTGAAATAACCAGCAATGTTTCTAATACCAGTTCTCCCTGTTTTGAGATTAACCTCTCCAGTTCTCACAGACACAATTCTATATGGAATTAGAAACACTGGTTCATCCCAATTAGTGTGTGCTCAGAACCATTCCTCATCTTCCCATGCAAGATCCTGAGTGGCCCTCAGAGGAAAAAATACCATCACAATGCAACCCTTCTTTCCAAACCCTCTGCTGTCCCTGGACACCAAAGAGCCCATTTCAGCCACAGTAGGGACTAAGTTATTTATTTTGATTTATGCTTTCCTATCTGTTCCCTCTTAGCCACAAGAAGCTGATCTCTGAGCAGACGCATCATCTCTGCGTATCTCTGCTCCCAACCAGACGATGACCTATTTCAGAAGTCAAACTGAGATCAAATGTTACCCTCTGGTTCATGGGTAAAAAACCTTTAAATCACAAGAGGAACTAGAGGAAAAAAGAGGTCCATCGTGCACGCTGCTGTGTTCACAGTGAGTACAGTTGGTTCCTTTCCCACACATCTTTGCTGTTTATTTTGATTAAACTAACATGCATTTCAGCAGCTGGATCCTTGAGAGTTTTCAAACACATCAAGGAGTAGGCTAACCCATTAACAGGAAAATAGGGCTGGAAGAAAATTGTAACCTAGCAGATGCTGAAGCATGTTTTTCTCCTAGCGGCTCTATGTAGTCAAGGAAGGGGTGAGGTAAATGTGCGTGGGAAGATTTCACAAAGCACTCAAATGACAACACGATGTGTGCTCCTTTGATTAAAAATTGGTAAAGGGAAGAAAAACAAGATAAAAGGCCCCAGCCAACAGTCTTTGTTCCAGAAAATTAAAGCTGGAGCCACTGACCCTAACCAAGGTAGTTATAAGGTTGGGTTTGAGTCCAAGAATTCATATTTATGAATCCGCAGCTCATAGTCAGACTAAGCCTCTTAAATCAAGGAACAGAAATAACACAACAATAGATCCTCCCTGTACTTAAGGGTATTTAGACATGAACTCTATAACCTCAGCTTCTTGCCACGTCTCCCTTTCCCCTTCTGTTGAATCACTAAAGCTTCAAGACTTTTATGGCTTTTGCTGTGCACAACGTCTATGGCCAAAAGATACCCTCAGCACTCCAAAGCCACCGGCTGAAATGATCAGGTCATAAAACCAGGTCCATAAGTTATTTACTTTAGATGGAAGCTAGTGGATCTGGTAAAAAAGTGTGAAAAAAGAGATGATTTGGTTGAGAATTAAGCAACATTTTAGTATCTGCCCTAAGCTCGGGCAGGGTTATTTCTTATGGCCACTCATATTCCTAGAGGCACAGAGTCACCTGGAACCAGAGGGTCAATCTGATTCCAACAGAAATAAAAGGAAAGGAGTGATTTTTCACATGTTGTTCTAGAAACAGCCAATATCGCATGAAAGGTTCTGCTTTGTTATGAAACACTGCACAGGCACCATGATTTGGCCACGGTTTGTTTAAAGAGCAGTGGAGACAAGGAGAGTGGAAAAGAAAGCAGGGGTTCACATCTACTCAGGATGGAAACACAGTTCTTTCCAAACAACAAAAAGATAGTGTTGCTAAGGGCAGTGTCCAAGGTGATTTGCCTGTTAAGAAAAAAAAGGGAAAGGAAGGTAGAGGGAAAAGGAAGGAAAGGGAAAATGATGCTTTTGCATTGCTTACACATCTTTACCACAAATAAAAAGGATTAGAAGATCTGTTCTGGTTGGGAAGCAGAAAACATTGCAGACATTCTGGATAACAAATCTGCTTACAAAGGCATGGAGTTCAGAATAAAGCTGTAAAAACTCATACTGCATCAGAAAGCCATGCTCTCTACTCTTCTGCAGAAGACTTCTACAGTAAATACAAATTAGGATAGAGCAAAAGACTTATAGATGCAGTCAGAGACTGGAACAAACCTCTGGAACACTGCCAGTTTCGAGGTACATGATTTCAGAGAAACAAGCAATTCCATGAGCAGCCAAACTAACAGCATCTCCTTTCACAAAGTTTGTATGATTTTATTTGATTGACTTTGGTGTCCAAGGGTGCAAGATTTCCAGAAGATATTTGGTATCATTGTATTTATAAAGTGACTCTCATGCAGGTTCTGCGGAGGAATTCCTCGCTGATAACGGGCACGCCGGGACAAACCAGGGCTGCCAGCTGCAGTGTATTGGCCTTGAAGGAGTAGAATGAGTAAACAAAAGCCATTTGCTAAAACAACTGTGTTATATAAGACATCCCAAGCTGAGAGGGGATTGAGCACAAACACTGTACATGTGTACCTGTCATCTTCTCTCCTGGTTCCATGACAACTGTTTATTGACCAATGATAGTAATATTTGGAGCACATGAATTGTAGATACTGGGCTTGGAAGTGTTTATACATGGGCCACTTGAGCAATAAAGAGAGAACAACTCTAACCGTATCAGTGTCTGGTTGTTACTCGTCTCGCGTAACCAGAACAATTCCCTGTTACAAGGTTCTCTGCTGACTAAAAAGCAGGCTTACACTGCAACCTTTCATCAGTAAAAATGCCGATAATTTCTCTTCTTATTTAACAAAACTTGTAGCATCTTAATCATCCTTGAAAACTCCACATATTATGGTGGATGGAAGCCAAAGGATTCAGAGAATACTAAGGAAAGAGGAGGAAAAAAGAGAAACACAGACACAGGCATAGTGGTTGCATTCACCTTGTTTTCATCTGCAAAAACAGAGTTTCAGGACATGAAAGCAATAAAATCTGCACCTTGTTTAAATTATTTTGAGCTGGGGACAGAAGAGTTAGAAAAGGATAGCACTTAGCTTTGTCTTTGGGAAGACAAAATGGTCTTGGATTCAAGTAATACAAAGAAAGATAGGGGTTACAAGTAATAAAAGCATTATACTTGAGAAGAAGTGAATGCATCATGTAAGGAGCAGTAAGGTTAAGTCTCTAGCCTGCTTTCCCAAGCCTATGAGAAAGAAGAGTACAGAGTCCCTTACAGTGACGAAGTGGAGGAATGCTTGGGCCAAATCACCCTGCTGGGATCTCCAGTCGAGGGGTGAAAGTACCACAGCTGATGAGGGAGTTTGCTTCTGTGGGTGAGAACTGTAATCATCAGGCATCCTGCTTCTCTTTCTCAATTGAATGTGTATTTCTTTAATGCTACCAAGGAGTCTTGCTATGATGTTGTCACATTAAGAATCACTTTAATGTAATCTTTGACTATTCTTCTCTTAGGATCTACTTTCATAGACTCATAGAACAGTTTTGGCTGAAGAGCCCTTCAAGATCATTGAGTCCAACTTTTCCCAGCCCTATCAACACCACTAAACCCTGTCTCCCAGCAAAACACTACTCTTCAACACCTTCAGGGATGGTAACTCAACCCCCTCCGTGGGCAGGCTGTTCCACTGCCTGACAACCCTTTCGGCAAAGAAATTCCTTCCAACATCAAACCTGAACCTCCCTGGCACCACTGAAAGCCATTTCCCCTCATCCTATCACATGTAGCAGTAAGGCATGGGGTAACCCGGCTCTGGCAAGTGAATTACATGTGGTTTGCAGAAGGGCCAGCACGGGATATGAAATGTTTTATTTACATTAAAAATGTGAAGGCTACGCTGCATTCAAGTGAGCACAGTGCTATAGTAACAGCACAGGAAAGCCCACTTTTTAAGATGGTTCCAGCACTGTCCTCCTGTGCTTATCTAATCCAAATGAATCCCCTTTGCCAACATTCATCTACCTGCATTTGTTGCCCCGTTTCTGTACAGATTAAATGATTTTGCTGGTCAGTATGTTGACAAGATCAACACAAAATTGTAACATGGGGTTGGATTAGGTGATTTTTCAAGGTCCTTTCCAACTCCTAACTTTCTGTAATTCTGTGATCCCATGATAAGGAACTGCATTTATTCTTCATTTTTTGTCATCCCGAGAGGGCCTTGCCCTCTTGTCCTGGCACTTCCTCATGGAAAGGGTGGTTAGACATTGGAATGGACTACCCAGGGAGGTGGTGGAGTCCCCATACACAGAAGTGTTTAAGGACAGACTGGATGTGGCACTTAGTGCCGTGGTCTAGCTGATGTGGTGAAGTTAGGCCATAGACTGGGCTTGATGAGCTCAGATGACTTTTCCAGCCTCCATAAGTCTGTGAATCTGTAAGACATTTTAAAAGTAAATATATAGCAAGCAAGGAAAACAAACCTTTTCCTTTACAGCCAGCCGCTCTGTAATCAGCGCTATCTACTCTATCTCAAGTTACTGTAATTGAACTGCTTGTGGCTGTTGCTGAGTGGGGCACATTCTTTCTCACTGCTGGACTACGAGACTGTGGTTTCTGCTTTACATCTGAAGCCTCATGGGTGTTTCATCGTCATCTAGCAAACTGTATTTGCGGTATCATGAATGCATACAATTATCAAACCTTTCCTCAGGCCAGTAATTAACCAGGAAGGCAACCGACCAGCCAGCCAGCTCAGCCCTCGTGTGTTTACCGACACCTAGTGGCTATCTAGGCAGACGTTAGGCAAACGTCACAGTAATGATGAAGCTGGAAGAGACCTTAAAGATCACCCAGTCCAACCTAAAACCAACCAAGCAAACCTAACATCTGACATCTAGCTCATGCCACTCAGCACTTCATCCAGCCTAACCTTGAACACCTCCAGGGACGGTGACTCGACCACCTCCGTGGGCAGCCCATTCCAAATATACTTTTATTGTTTAAAAATACTTCACAGAAAGGCTGTGTCCTCATGGTTTATCTGGATCTACTTTAGACCCCTGGCTTTTTGATTAGGATATAAACAAAAGGCTCACTCATTCTTCCACTTTTGCTGCTTTTAACTTGCTACTCATTCAGGATGCTGACAAGGTCTCAGTAAACGACTTAAAAGCAGCATTTGTACAGTTTAAAGTGGAAGAAACCAACTGATAAAATACAAACTTCCCTAGTTATTAGCATCTACTTTAATGTCTGCCCTTCATGGTGGTTTTGAGTAACTAGTGCACCCCTGATGATCATGAATGGAGTCTCAAAGGCTAAAAGCCAACTCATTTGTAAACCCTGCAAACAGAATCCATTGCGCTGTCCTGGCCTCACCTATTATCAGCATTCTTCCAGCACTCCTGGATGATCCTGGGAGAGCAAGTACATCATACGATACCACCAGGCCTGGATGCAGCTGGACTGCAGAATAGGGTTAGGATGGATGACCATGTGGTATGCAGCCAGAGAATGCAGCTTTGCAAGAAACGTTTCATTTTCCATTTCCCAGCAGACAACTTTGCTCCTCTCAAGGTAGGTGTTCTCTGTTGAGAGGAGAAGCTTGCATAACTTCAGGCACAGGCCTACAAATATGGGCAGGTAAAGCCTGTAAACAGTTTCACCATGGATGACTGGGAATTTGTAGAAAAAGATATAACAAATAACAAACTCCATTAAACCAGCACGGACAAAGATCCTAATACCATGGGCAGCTTTCAGCAGCACAGAAACTACCAACCTTCCTAAGATTCCAGGCCATTAAGACCAAGAGGAACAGCACTGACAATTCACCAGCGTGAATGAAGCAAAAAAGGGCAAGGTCCTGGCACAACCATCAGAGGAAGAAGGACAGCAGTGGAGCCTATCTGTACAATGTGCCCACAGACAAAGGATGTCTTCCCACCATTATGGACCAAGGAAATGGTAAGGGCACTTTTCTTCCTGGAAGCAGAAAAATCCTGCAGCCTTGACTACTTTGAACAAGAAATCCCTTGACCTTGGCAAAAAATTGTTGTGAGTTGATATATCTCAATCATTGATATAAATGATATCAATCAAAAAATTGTTGTGAGTTGATATGGCTAGACATGCACTAGGCCATACATGTATATTGTCTATACACACTAGGCTGTGAGCCACCTTGTTCCATATCATTCTGCACCTGCATTAGTCATTTTAATGCAGTCAACTTTGCACAGAGCAGGGTCTGATCGTTGACCCAGCAGAAGCACTGGTGCACAAGGACCCATATCTGCAGCCAGAAAGTAACAGGTTGTAGTGTCCTGTGCAGTAGAGTGCTCTGGTGTTAAGGACTCCAAGGAACAACATTAGTTATTTTATGTGATGGCTGTCCTACAATGTCCTCAGTGCTCACCTGCATAGAGTGGGACTCCCAGCACCCCATGACCTGCCATGCCTTCCACAGCAGCTCCTGGAACAAAGGGAGCTGAAGGGTGTACTCCCCTTTGCACTGTGCCCTCTTCCATCAGACACAGCAACAGAGAAAATTGCTCCTCCCTCTGAAAACTTTCTATGGGCAAATGTGAGGGGAAGAATTCACACCTCATCTGTTCCATCAACCTGCTCATGCCCCAATTTCTTTGCAATATTAAATATTGTATAAATATTTTCTATAGTATCATAATATTATATAATTATTAGGATGGTATCATAAACGCAAAATGGAATGAAGCCATTGAAAAAGAACTTGTATGTGTACACATACTAGTAAATACGAATTCAGAGACGGAAACCTAGAGTCAAGCTGACACTGACCAGAACCAATTAAATTCAACAAGGGCAGTGTAGAGTCTGGCATCTGGGCAAGAACAACCCCAGGAACCAGGATAGGTTAAGGACTGCCCTGCTGGAGGGCAGCGTAGCAGAAAGGGATCTGGGAGGTTCTGTTCGCCAGCAGGACAAACATGAGCCAGCAGTGGGCCCTTGCGGCCAAGAAGGCCAATGGCAGCCTGGGGTGGATTAGAAGAGGGGTGGTTAGGAGGTCAAGAGAGGTTCTCCTCTCAGTCTCTTATGCTCTGGTGAGACCACATCTGGAGTATTGTGTCCAGTTCTGGGCCCCTCAGTTCCAGAAGGACACAGAACTACTGGAGAGAGTAGAGCCACAAAGCTCCAGCGCAGAGCCACAAAGATGACGAAGGGAATGGAGCATCTCCCTGATGAGGAAAGGCTGAGGGAACTGGGTCTCTTGATCTGGGCAAAAAGGAGCCTGAGGGGTGACCTCATTCCTCTTGATCACTATGGAGAGGGTGGGTGTCAGGTGGAAGGAGCTAGGCTCTGTTTAGTGGCACCCAATGACAGGACAAGGGGCAATGGGTATCAGATGGAACAGAGGAGGTTCCACATAAAAATGAGAAGAAACTTCTTCACAGTGAGGATGCCAAAGTCCTGGAAGGGACTGCCCAGGGAGCTTGTGGAGTCTCCTTCTCCAGAGATGTTTAAAACCGACCTGGACTTGTTCCTGTGCAACACGATCTAGGTGATCCTGCTTTGGCAGGGGGATTGGACTGGAAGATCTTTCAAGATCCCTTCCTATCCCTAACAGTCTGTGATTCTGTGACTCTGTGAATGTCTTAACAGGGCATGGACACTGGCTTGAAATCTGTCCTAGGCACACGCTGTTGCATTCTGTCCTGTCAGAGACAAAGCTGAGGGCATCCCCTCTGTGAAAGACACTAGGTTGCTCCTTCATTCCTTCATCTCAAAACCAGTTTTGCAGTCTAAGCTGTTGTCAAGAGAAAAGGCAGTGAAGGTATTGACCAAGAGCTGCTGTCATTCAGGGACTCTAACTCCATGCACAATTGTATTTCATTGTAGGGGACATCATTACAATCCATTCCAATAAAGCCAAGTAAAATAAAGGTTTGGTAAGCGAATTACTACAACTAGAACTGCTCAACTGCTCATTGTAGTCTTCATCGTGCTTCACCAGACGCCCACAAACAGGTCCACTTTTTCAGGGATTGTTTGTAGCAGAAAGTTCTGCCCAGCGTCTCAGTTGAAGAGAAGAGTGCGGGTTTGCCCTGTAGTTCAGTGCATGTAACTTTAGGGGGGACTTCTTGCCACCAGAGGTCAGCGCACACCGTGTTGAGTAGCAGCTTTTCCTGGTTACTTCAGCTGTCTGAGGAAAGCAGGCCAAATCATCTGCAGTGAATCAGCTTCGGTATGAAGAAAAGATCACTAAACGATGCTATTCATAAGTTTTATTTTAACCGCAGTGCCTTTGGCTCTAGACAGACAGTACTAAACGCTATAATCCAAATATCACATACCACAGTAATGATGAGGCTGGAAAAGACCTTAAAGATCATTCAGTCCAACCTAAAACCAACCAAGTAAACCTAAACATCTGACATCTAGCTCATGCCACTCAGCACCTCATCCAGACTAACCCTGAACACCTCCAGAGACAGCGACTTGACCACCTCCGTGGACAGCCCGTTGCAAATTCGGATCACTCTTTCAGTGAAAAACCTTTTCCTAATGTCAAGTCTAAACCTCCCCCAATGGAGCTTAAGACTGTGACCCCTTGTCCTGTCTCCAGTGTCCAGGGAGAAAAGACCGAGCCCCTCCTGACTCCAACCACCTTTTAGGTAGTTATAGACAGCGATAAGGTCACCCCTGAGCCTCCTCTTTCCCAGGCTAAACAGACCCAGTTCCATCAGCCTCTCCTTGTAGGGCTGACCTTCCAGCCCCTTTACCATTCTAGTTGCTCTTCNACCTGAGTACTCTCCAAGATCTCCATTCCCAGCCTATAGTTCTACCTGGGGTTGTTATAACCAAAATGCAGACCCCAACACTTAGCCTTGTTCAAACTCATCCTGTTGGACTCTGCCCATCTCTCCAGTCTGTCCAAGTCCCTCTGCAGGGCCCTCCTACCCTGCCATAGAGCAACACAGGCTCCAAGCTCAGTGCCATCTGCAAATTTGCTCATGATGGATTCCAACCCATCATCAATATCATCAATGAAGATGTTGAACAGGACCAGACCTAACACCAACCCTTGGGGGACATCACTAGTAACAGGTCTCCAACTAGATGCGACACCATTTACCACCACTCTCTCTAAATTAAAGGGGAAAGTCCTGGGCATCAGAGGATCCAGAATGGCCCCACTTCATGGGCTCAGACTAGTCATGGTGAGTGCAAATGGGGCTGAAACAGGGAGAGAAGATGTTTTGTGCAACTCAGACAGATCTGCTAGGGGTTGGAATTACTCATCACTGTGTGATACTCTCCCTTTCCCACCAGTAAGATGACACTGAGAATGCAAACCATACCTTTTATTGTGAAAATGCACAGAGAAACACAGGTCTAGAGTTTAAAATTGCTCTGTGATATCCACAGAAGCATGACTAAAGTTCACTGACAAGAGGGTTTCTTATTTGTGCCTGGAACAATTTTCCCAAAATGGTGCTCTCCTTCCTCCTTTCTGAAAGCCAGGCAAAATGTTCAATCCTCTCTTCCTTCTCCTCCCTCCAAAAAACCCAAACCCAGCCTCAAAGCACCACAATAAGAGTTGTAACATGCAAACTGAATTGTACTGCTTATACAGATCTGGTCTAGCAATGGTTTTGAAAATACAATGCTGTATGAAGTCAGAAACCTTTTCCTCATGTTTCCAGATGCTTTTGGTCTGGTGATCTTTAAATAGTTAAAGGACTCAAAGACAAACTATCATAGGATTGACTTGGGGTTTTTTTGCTGGGCTAGTCTGGCTGTGTAGCATGATGCATTTATTCTTTGGCTGACATTGGTTTATTTCAAAACTGGTGTATAGCCATTTACCATCTTTATTCTACACTGGGGAATGTCTCCCTTATTCAGTTTCAGGAAGCTCCAGGTTCAAGGTCTTTCTGTGTGTGTGCATTTTCTTCCTGCTATGCCTCTGGCTTAAGTGACTGCAGGAGCTGCAGAGCTGCAACAGAGAAAACCTACAGCACACAGTTTAGTTGGGCATATGAATGCTACACCTCTACACAACTTCTTCATCCACTCTGTATAACACAGTTACTAGTTTAGATCCTGTGAAAGCCCTGGTGTGAATGTACAGGTTTATCAGGGATGTCTAAATGCAGTCAGCTGAGGACAGCACTTGCATCAACTCAAAAGAGGGCCCTTAAAATACCTGCAGTAAGTTCTACTGCTCATAATCACAAAATTATTGAGGCTGGAAAAGCCCTCTGAGCTCATCCAGCACAGCCTATGACCTGATGTCACCACATCAACTACTAAGTGCCACATCCAGTCTGTCCTTAAACACCACCAGGGATGGGGACTCCACCACTGCCCTGGGCAGTCCATTCCAGTCTCTGATCACCCTTTCCATGAGGAAGGGCTTCCTAACATCCAACCTAACCCTCCCCTGGTGCAACATCAGTTTCTACTCTCTTGTCTTGGCATTAATTGCCTTGGAGAAAAGCCCGACCCCCACCTGCCTTGAACCTCCCTTCAGGGTGTTATAGAGAGAGAGAAGGTCCCTCCTGAGTCTGCTCTTCTCCAGACTAAACACTTCAGCCTCTCCTCATCAGACTTTCCGTCCAGTTTGTTCAGCAGTCTTGTCACTCTCCTCCTGACTGCATAGTTTCTGTTGTGGCTTAACTTCAACTGGCAAACAACCACCACACAGCCCCCACCCCATTCCATGGGAGGGGGAGGAGAATGGGAAAAAGAAGTAAAACTCATTGCATTTTATAAGAATAATAATCAAAACAAAACATGTTCCGAACACTAATCATCATAATGAAGATCATAAAAATAAATAAAACCTGAAAAAGACAAATAATGCAGTTCAGTTTCTCACCACCCACTGACTGACTCTCAGCCTGTCCCTGAGGAGCAATTGGCTCCTCCTGGCCACCTCCCCCCCAGCTGATGTGCTATGGTATGGAATATCTCTTTAGCTATGTTGAGTCAGGTGTCCTGACTGTGCTCCCTCCCAGGTTCTTGTGCACCTCCTCCCTCGCAGAGCATGGGAAACTGAAAAATCCTGAACTCTGGATAAGCACTACATAGCAACAACTAAAACACCAGTGTGTTATCAGCATTATTCTCATACTAAATCCAAAACACAGTGCTGTACCAGCTGCTAGGAATACAATTAACACTATCCTAGCTGAAATTAGGACTGCTTCATATACCTGCTCTGACAGTTTCACAGCTGTGGACAGGTCTGCACTCCTGTCTGACAGAAATAGGTTGAGAAGCCAGTCACCAAGTGCCTAGAGACCAGCGGAGGTGTTGTCCCAGAAATGGGTTTGTTTGCCTAGTGTGCAAAGAGCTGATCCACACAGAAAGCTGAGGTGTTTCTTTACTGCAGCTTTGCACAAAGCTGGGTGCTAAGCAGTGATGCACAAAATTAGCTCACTTTGTCCTGGGTTCAGAGCATCCCAAAAACGGAAAGGCAGCCAAGCCTCAAGAGACCCGGATACAATCTATCAGTCAAGAGAAAACAGCCGGGGAAACAAAAAGGTTTATTGAATCTCTCTCTCTCAGCACAAAAAGCAGAACAAGCCCAAGCAGGTGACACAAACAAAACCAGAAACTCCATTACAGTGCCATCACACACATTCTGAGAAAAAGAAATGGGCAAAGCATTCTGGAGCAGTCTTTGGGTCCCCTGGGAAGAGAGACACACACAACACAGTACAGCAGCAGCAACATGGGGATACCCACCCCTAGGACACTTCAAACCCCAATTTCCCGACATTCTGCCAAAGATTTGAGAGTTACAAATCTACAGCTTATCTTGTGCAAACAGTTCTGCAAGCTGGAGCAGCAAATGCCCTTTTGGGCTTTGGACTTCCCCTAACTCAAGCAGTCCCAATGTCTTTTCTCAGCGGCAAGCAGTGACAGCAGGTTCTTCTACTGCTGTTCCATAAATCAGGATGGAGGCAACCGCATAGCCCAGCCACCTGGCGAGCACACAACGGCAACTGTGGCAGCAAACTGTCAGGGAACCTCCCCGCCTTTCAGGGTCTTGGGCTTTCAGAGCTTTTCCTCTTTAAGGTTAGCTCGAGACTCCAGCGTTTCCAGGTTTGCGAAGATCAGTCTAACTGCTCCACTCAATGCAGGGAGATATCAACATTAGTGGGCACCTGCCTGCTTTGGCATGTGGACTAGGGAAGGGCTTTGTGCTGGTGTGGCTTGGAGCTGTTCACTCTGACACAGCAGTGGTAGTCAGGGAATAAGGTGTCCTGCCACCATGCCCCCACTCCATCGCGCCCAGATCCAGGTGGGCAGCGTTGTCCATTCCAGCCTCGGTGAGCAGGGCAAGCCAGGGAGACAGGGTCCCCCACCCCGATAGGGGGATCCAGCCACCCGGCTGCCACGCAGGGCTCCAGGCAAGGAAAAGGGGAAGAACTGAGAGAATGGAATACTCACCCATGAACAGTGTCTTTTATTGGGGAAAGGGGCAAATAGGAATGTCCCCCACATCCCTCTAAACCAGTCACAAGCTCACAAAGTCATAATCCCCTCTGGAAGCCCTAGTCCCAGCTCGAGCCACCTCCTGCCCCAGCTTTGTCCTTTGTCCACTCAAGTGGGCCTTAATGAGCAGCAGAGAAGCCATCTGGGGTGGGTGGTCATTCTGCCTCCCCTTACAGTCTAAAACATAGATTATTTTGGGAATAAAAGGAAAGCAAATGTGATACAAAAATACTGCTGTTAAAGAAGTCACTTCACATCTGCTTCACATCTTTGCTATAGACAGTCTTATGAGGTTCAACAAGGGCAAGTGTAGGGCCCTGCACCTGAGCCAGATCAACCAGCAGTATAAATACAGGCTGGGGGAAGACACACTGGAGAGCAGCCCTCTGGAAAAAGACCTGCAGGTACTAGTGGATGAGAAGCTGGCCATGAGTCACCAGTGTGCAGTTTCTCCCCAGAAGGCCAACTGCATCCTGGGCTACATCAAAAGCAGCCTGGCCAGCAGATCGAGAGATGGGATTCTGCCCCTCTGTCCTGGTGAGAGCTCACCTGGAGTCCTGTGTCCATCTCTGGAGCCCCCAACACAAGAAGGATGTGGAACTGTTAGAGTGGGTCCAGAGAAGGGCCATGAAAACACTCAGAGGACTGGAGCCCCTCTCTTATGAGGACAGGCTGAGAGAGTTGGGGTTGTTCATCCTGAAGAGGAAAGGGCTCCAGAGGATGCTTACAGGGTCCTTCCAGTGCCTGAAAGGGGTCTCTAAGAAGCCTGGGGAAGACTATTCACAGGGGCAGGGAACAATAGGATGAGGGGTTGTGGTTTGAAGCTGGAAAAAGGGAGATTTAGGCCAAACATTAAGAAAAAGTGCTTTAATCTGAGGGTGGAGGGTCCTTGGAAGAGACTGCCTAGAGAGGTGGTGGAGATCCCATGCCTGGAGCCATTCAAGGTCAGGCTGGATGGGGCGCTGGGCTATCTGGTCTGATGAGTGATGGTCATGCTTGTTGTAAGAGGGTTGGACACAATGCCCTTTGGATGTCCCTTCCAACCCAAAACATTCCATGATTTTATGATTCTATCTCAGCTACCTGTGTTTCAGGTAATTATATCTGTTAACTATATAAAGCACACAAATCCCAGACAGAGAGTTCCTCATGTGTGTTTAACCCAGCCGTTGTTATTGCAGCCCTGATGCCTGAAAGTGTTTCTGGCTTTCCCTAAGTCATTTCATAGAATCATTAGGGATCGCAAGGGACCTCAAAAGATCATGTAGTCCAATCCCCCTGCCACAGCAGGACACCTAGACCAAGTCACACAGGAAAACATCCAGGCGGGTCTGGAATATCTCCAGAGAAGGAGACTCCACAACCCCCCTGGGCAGTCTGTTCCAATGCTCCGGTACCCTCCCTGGGAAAAAGTTCCTGCTAATATTGATATGGAACCTCCTCTGTTCCAGCTTGCGCTCATTGCCTGTTGTCTTAGCACCAGATGACCTTGAGAAGAGCCTGGGTCCATCCTCCTGACACCCACCCCTCACATATTTATAGGCATGAATGAGGTCACCCGTCAGCCTCCTCTTCTCCAAGCTCAAGAGACCCAGCTCCCTCAGCCTTTCCTCATAAGGGAGGTGCTCTACTTCCTTCACCATCTTCATTGCTCTTTGCTGGACACCGTCCAGCAGCTCTGTGTCCTTCTGGAACTGAGTGGCCCAGAACTGGACACAATACTCCAGATGAGGTCTCACCAGTGCAGAGTAGAGGGGGAGAAGAACCTGTCTCGATCTGCTAACTGATCCCCCCCAGGATTCTGTTGGCCCTCTTTTCATCAAAAAGAGTAGGACTGCCCGCAGGCCTAGTAAAGTCGTGCTCCACAGAGTATATCTGGTGTCAACATTAAGATACAGAAGGGGTCTCCCATGGCATGCAGGGTATTAGCGTTGATTCATTTGCACTGCTTTTGTGTTGTGCAACTATGAATTGAATGCATTAATCAATGGGAAAGAAAAAGTTGATGTAAACTTGCTGTGCAAGTGCAGCTCTCAGGCTGTTTTGCCTTTCACACATGACTGACTCTCTTCCAGATTCCTCACGGCCTGAGTACCCGTCACAGGGAGCATGAGAGCTTGCAGATTGACACCAAGGCAGAAATTTGCAACAGAGGAAAAAAATGACTATGGCACAGTGCAGACCTCAGATGCCTGCTTTAGGAATTAAAGGTACTTTAAAACCCCTGATTTCAGCACTGAGCATCTGACAAACGATACACAGCCACTGTGCTGCCAGCTGTCTGTTTGCGTCTCCATTAGCTCTTCCTGCTCTGGCTTTACTCCTAGGGGACTTTTCCAAAAATGAATTGTGTTTTTAATGTTTTTGTAAAGCCCCGGACCACCTGGGAACACTAAAAGGAAGATTGGCTTATAGCCTTTGCAGCTTCCAAACATCTTCAATATGCAAAGCAGTAAAAGGAGGCAGGAAAAGTATTGACATAGTTCTGTGAATAAACCAGTGCTTGCTTTTTTGAGCTGCTGAGACACCCACATCATATGTGCACATCTAGACGTACAGCCATAGATCCCAGTTTGAGATCGATTTTCTTTATAAGAAAGACAATAAATCTGTTCAAATATAAATGCAATATTCATGCTGCAAGCTCTCAGACAATGTCCAGGCCTATTCTGCTGCCTATTTTTAAGAGCTAGGATCTCTAAAACCTCCTGTCTTCCTAACTGTAGCACAGACCAACAAGGTGAAGCACTTATGAGTCTAACTTCTATATCTGTGCCACTTACTTTATGGAAATGATTTGTTCTTAAAGGGGTTTCCTCTCATGGAATGCAAATATAAGCAGCAGCCTTGCAGAACCACAAGCAGCTGAGTCATCCCAGAAGATGTGCAGCCCTGCTGTAAAGGGAGATTGTGAGATGAGGAGTATTATCAGTAGGATTACAGAACAACTGGTACCTCAGTGGGGAAGGTGCTGTAAATTGGGATATAACAACCCAGCAGGACTTTGTAATCTTCTTGGTATTGTGATCAGCTTTTTGTGTTTGAAGTCATTAGGCAGTTTGCTGTTCTTGAAACAGTGCCCCTCTGTTAAAGCTGATTTCTGCTTTCTCCCTTGGTTTGACTCTTGGTGAGATTTCTCTGGGCATTTGTGGGTCTTGTTTCCCTTCCCTTGCAGAGTGAGAGAATGACTCTGAGACTATAAAGGGCCTCTTCAAAATGAAAGCTGGAGCTGTCTTGTGTTCTTGCTTTCTTGTGAATTGGGTTCTACAGAACTCCTCATCCTCTTGGGTGGATTGGCAATGGTTTCATCTTAAGTGGACTCCCTTTTATTCTTCCTTTCTCTGTCATTTCCTAACTACAGGAGAGTAACTTGACTTTCACGTCAGCCATGCAGATGTTGGGTGGTTGGGGCATGGGGAACAAAATAAGATTGTGTAGTGCTGGCTGTTTAAAATGTGGGATTGAATTTCTGCAGCGCTTCCCCCTCAGTGGGATGGCATGAAGTTTTTAGAGAGTGTTCTCTTACTGACATTTCTGAGTAACTCTTACACAATTGAGGGTGCAGAAAAGAGGACAAAACAGGAAAGCAAGCAAAAATAGACGGAAAAACCTTTTCTGGAAACTGTTTATTCTACTACTATATATGTTCCCATCTCTCTTGAGTGTATTTTACAGATATTCCATATCAACTCTTCACTGCTAAACAAAGATCCATAAAGGATCAGGAACTTTGTTGTCATCCCTAGAAATAGTAACAGAAGTCCTAACACCCACATAGAACTACAAGAACATCATGTCCAGGCACAGTTCAGAAGCTCAGTGGAGGGTGGAAGATAAGCAAGGCCTTTGGGCTCTTTTTTCAGTAGCCAATTTAGTTTACCTGGAATGAGGTGAGACCCCTGGCTCTCGCAGAAACAGCCGCTTATTTGTGGTGCCTCTCTGTGGGGACATTGTAGATGGGAGGAGCAGCCCCAAACCCAAACAAACTGTGCACAGCATTGAAGGCCAGTCTTTTTCTATCCTGGGTTGGGCAGCTAAAAGCACCAACTCATTTTTTTCCCTGTTTGTGTCACTGCTTACCTAGCAATAGGTAATATTACTGGAGGTGCTGTGAGGCACAAGTAATCTCTGTTTGGAAAGCTCTCCAAAGCACTTGACTAAAAGCCAGTAGGAAAGTGTCACCCCTGTCTACCAGCAGAGGTAAGATCTATACAACAGCTTGGCTCTAGAAGCACTAATTTCTGTGTAATGACATGCCAATACTTACTTGCTGCATGCCAGAGCCACTAGTTCTGCCTACTTTGGAATAGCAATCTGACCTGTGTCTGCACCCAGACGCTTTTGCAGCCATAACATGCTGCATGTAGCAGAAGGTGCCTGAATGAGAGAAACCTTCCACTGTGGAAATGTCAGGAGTCTGATGGCCTACCTGGTCCAAAGTAGATGTTAAATATCCCTGCTAATATTTACATGTCTGCCCAGAGCACCTGTAAGCCCCATGTAGATAAGGACCTCATTGCATCAGGGATCATTCTCAGGCAGAACAAAGATGGTGGTGTGGTGGCACAGGCAGTTCCTTGTCTTGGACTGCAGGTAATGGATAGATACAGGTCAAATAGAAAGAATCAAGGAGACAACATCAAACAGTGCTTGACTAACAGAGGGGAAGCCATAGAAAAGTCACAGGAAAAGACAAGCTGGACACTGGCTAGATGACCCTGGGAGACTTTTGAAATAAAGTTCAAAACAGTGAGGGGAAAAAAACAGTATCTTTTTCCCAGTTTCTTCCATGCCCAGCAAAAGAGCTCTTTGCTATATGGTCTCTATAAACAAACTGAAATATATCAAATAAATACTTCATCATCTGTTTTTCCCTTTAAAGGAGACAGCTTGCCTGTGCTGCCCACCTGCTTGAGGCACAGAACAGTGCTTGTGTGGGCAGAGGCAGGGTGTACAGGAGATAACCTTCAACACGAGCTGGGTAGAGCTGGTTTCATTCACACTTCTTTTGATGTTTTACAGCTTGTAGGAGTATTTAAAAAAAAAAAAAACACGCAATTTTTTCTGCTTTCTCACTCTTGGTCTGAGCTTGGACACTTCTAGGTGCAGATGGAAAATTAAGTTTGCTTAAGTTTTGAACGGAAACATGTCTTTGTGCCTTGTTGAGCAGTTCCCTGACAACCACAGCATCCTTTTAAGAAATACCACACATGAAATCAGACCAACTCACTGGAAAAGAGTTCTTCAGTTTATCCCAGAACTTTTAGTCTTCTGCACAAGTGAGATCTTCAGGTAGACACAAAGTCAACCCAAATCCACATCAAGACACTTCAAGGGAGTAAACTCAGTGCTACTGGCCTTATTGTGAGCACACAGCCAACCAGTTTTCTCCAACCCTGTGTGGGACTGATGGCAGAAGTCAGGGATTTCCCAAGAGCGAGGCTGTGCTCAGCGAGCAGTGCTTCATGCCGTTTTGATAACACCAAGGGGCCACAGAAGGTTAACTTGTTATTTTACTTAGCATACCTCTACCATAAGTAGCTGGCTTACAAAAGATCAGAGTTAGCCTTTCTTTGCAGGGTAAAATGATTATAAAATTTACTTGGGCTAAAACAGAGAGTATGAGGTGGTGTGCTGTGTTGCTGTGTCTACGCTGGTCTCTAAACATATTGTTCTTTAAACAAATTGTATGGATATAAACACTACTTCAACAGGGAAATATACCTATACACACATACACACACTGGTGGATGGGGGAAGTAAACTCTTAACATTTCACAAAATACTCTCTTTGGGTAACTATACACATCCATTCACTGTCTAGTATGTTGGCTTTGTAACAGACTGGTTGGGATGTAGTAGGTAGAACATGCCAATTAAGAAGACAGACAAATTTCTGCTTCATAAATTGGCTAACTATCATGAAAACTCTGCAACTTGGAAAGTCCGAACTGTTCCGCACTAGACTGCAGGTAAGAAAGGCAATGTGCTGATTTAAATTGAAGCCACACACACAGAGCAGTAAAGTTCCTGTATTACCCACAGCTCTGCTTTGAGTTTGTGTTCTGAGAGTTTGAAACTTCCATCATGCTCTGTCTCTGGTGTTTCAAAGAGAAGTGAGAGAGAGAAAAAAGAAAGGGAGAAACACAGGTCCCATGGACTGCTGATTAGGTCACTCACTTTGATATAGGAAGGAGGAAGCAAGAGTAGAATGCCTGCACCAAAATACGTGCTAGCCTTTAATCTTTAAAAGTTCACTGCAGAACATTTGACATCTTTGTATTCCACAGCTTACTGAGGGATTTGAACTCTTGCACCAGGACCAACATGTGCATGGAGGCTGAGAGCCTTGGATGCAAGCAGGAGTCTCCTGAGGAAGCACAGGCAGTCCCAGCAAGCAGGGAGATTTGCCATAGCCCACAGTTACTCTTGATAGCATTCAAGCATCCATGTAATCCTTCCTGCAAGCCTCACAGGCAACCCCAGTCAGTCAAGCTGAAGCCTGTTGATTCTGTTGATCTCTTGGGTGCCTTCCAACCCCTAACATCCTATGATCCTATGATCCTATGATCCTATGTTACCAAATCAGGTCTGAAATGCACAGGTCAAATGACAGACTCTGGAAAACGTCACTCTCTTGTCTTTATCCACACACTGTTCTCTGGCTTGACCTTGCTATCTAGCGTGTCACACTATCCCTGCAGCCTGCTTCTCTGCTCCTCCTTGATCGTCCCTAAATTCCCACCTTATCCATGCATTCATGAATCCAGGCACGGCTGAATTTGCTCCACAAACTGAAAATATCCGATAATCCTGGTGGCAATGCTGGAAATCTCCTCCTGTCTGCACAAGATATCCTGAAGGACCAAGAATAAATTCTGAAGCATTCCCTTTCTCTTAAATCTTGTCTACACATGAGGAGGATGCACCTCCAAGCTTGCTAAGTGGGAAATAATAACCACAAGATACAAGGTACCTCTGCCCGCATGGGGGTACTTGAGGCAATAGCAAAGAGAAATAACAAAAGCAATAGTTCCCATACAGGAATGGCAGCTCTTTCTAACACTGTGGCCCAGGATGAAAGTTTGGGTGGATTGCTTCATTCTCACTCTGCTCTGAAAAATTCATAGTAAGTCTTTGCCTCTTAACTTTAAATGCTGAACTGCTACTTTCCTTCTGGTTTGGCTTCTTTAGAGGTGGATTATTTTATTTCCTCAAACTTTAAGTTAGAAAAGAAGATCTTCTCACACTATCTCAAGTGTCACAGAGTTTCAGAAGAATGATATATACCCATGTATTTCTATTCATTTCCTGAAATTAGTGGTAAATCACAAAAGTTGGCATCACTGGCTCTTGAGGTACCTGGAGTCTTTTTTATGTGAACACAAAACACCTGGTCTTTGCTTTCACTCCAAACACAGCTACTGCCTTGTTGGAAATGAATAGCCATAACTCCACAGAGTTCAGCATGCCCTTTATTTTCACTGAAACGATCTGAGTCTGCTCACCAGCCAGATTTTGTCTCTTAAAACCAGTTCACCAAAACCTTGTACACAGTTTATACCATGGGGAAAACACTGGAGAAGGCTGGAGACCTCTGCTATGTTTATCTGGTTATTGTATCTTGTTACTTGCTGTCAGATCTCATCATCCTGAGGACAGCAACATAACAGGAAGGCTAAACCTGTATTTTCCATCACAAATGCCATGAGGAACATCAGAATAGAGGCTTTGTACACAGCCTCACATGATTCACTAACCACCTACAAACTGCTAGAGACCTACTCTAAGAAAACCAGTCAAGAAGAGCTCAAAGTGACTACTGCTCTCTAAGCAGTTCTCTCTAAGAACCGTAAAGTACTTTGTTGGAGGCTGAATGTTACAGAAGGCTCAAGGTACACCGACAGTTAGAAGAGCAGGGATACAAAGACCCAGATTTGAGATGTCTGGTTAGGAGCAATGGCAAAGAACAGAGAGAGGGTACTCTAAGGAATAAATCATAGAATCATAGGGTTCGAAGGGACCTACAAAGGTCATGTAGTTCAGCCTCCCTACAACAAGCAGGGCCATCACTCACTAGATCAGATTGCCCAGAGCTCCATCAAGCCTGACGTTGAATGGCTCCAGGGATGGGGCCTCCACCACCTCTCCAGAGATCCACCACTCCCATCTTCATAGAATCATCAGAGATCAAAAGGGACCTTGAAAGATCATCTAGTCCAATCCCCCTGCCACAGCAGGATCACCCAGACCAGGTCCAGGTGGATTTCAAATGTCTCCAGAGGAGAGCCCACAAACCCACCGGGCAGCCCCCTCCAGTGCCCCATCACCCTCCCTGGGAAGAAGTTATAGAGTCAGTCAGGGTTGGAAGGGACCACAGGATCATCCAGTTCCAACCCCCTGCCATGGGCAGGGACACCTCACCCTACATCAGGCTGGCCAAAGCCCCATCCAGCCCAACCTTATACACCTCCAGGGATGGGGCCCCAACCACCTCCCTGGGCAACCTATTCCAGGCTCTCCCCACTCTCATCATGAAGAACTTCCTCCTCACATCAAGACTAATTCTCCCCATCTCCAGCTTTACTCCATTCCCCCTAGTCCTGTCACTACCTGAGATCCTAAAAAGCCCCTCCCCAGCTTTTTTGTAGCCCCCTTCAGATACTGGAGGCCACCATAAGGTCACCTGGGAACCTCCTCTTCTCCAGTCTGAACAGCCCCAACTGTCTCAGTCTGGCCTCATAGGAGAGGTGCTCCAGCCCTCTGATCATCCTCGTGGCCCTCTGGACACACTCCAGCACATCCACATCCTTCTTGTAAAAATGTACAGCCTAAATCTACTGCTTTCTAGCTTGAAATCATTACCCACATCCTATCACTCCCTGCCCTTGTGAACAGTCTTCCTTAGTCTTCTGACAGGCTGCTTTCAGGCAATGGAGGGTCAATATAAGGTCCCCTCAGAGCCGCCTCCTATTCAAGCTGAACATCCACAACTCTCTCAGTTTGTTCTTGTAAAAGAAGGGCTTCAGCCCTCTAATCATTTTGGTGACCTTCTCTGGGCATGCTCCAACAGATCCTCATCCTTCTTGTGTTTGGGGTTCCAGAACTGGACACAGGACTCCAGGTGAGGTCTCACCAGGGCAGGGTAGAGGGGCAGAATCCCCTCTCTCACTCTGCTGGTCATCATACCTCAGAAGAGACAAGTTGTGGCTAACATTCTTACAGTCTGTATCTCCAGCTCAGCATTTGAACTTCATGTAAGGCCCTAGTTAATTTGCTTTAGTTAGAGATGTCACTCAATTAAAGCTATTGCAGTCACACATGTGCAGAGGTCCTTGCCATGGTATCATAGATCATAGAATATCTCAAATTCAAAGGGTTCTATAAGTTCTTTTTGGCACCTTACAAACTCAGCAAACACAGCAGCTGCATATTACATAGAATCACAGAATCATGGAATCATTAGGGATTGGAAGAAACCTTGAAAGATCATCTAGTCAAATCCCCCTGCCACAGCAGGACACCTAGACCTGTTCTCTTGTTTTGAGGAGCACTAATGGAATTGTGCCTCTTGTACATACATTGTACTCTAGCAAAGTATGACATTTTATAAATTAAAATAAGAAGACAAACCCAGTGTAAATTGTTGGGTTAAAATAGAAGTGTTTCTGTTTTCAACCTTTCAGATTCTTATCTCTCGCCCTGTTGCACTTTTATGGGCATGGGTAACACTGAAGGATTTCTCACTCACTACTACCCCATGAGTGAGACCAAAAGTCTCAGCATAACATCTGTTGCCTGAGTATCGTATTTTCTCCACCATTCATGAAGAATGAAAATGCTAATGGCACCTGAAAATGCTGGGTTTAGTGAACAGAAAATATCTATATGACTAGAAAGTCCTTAAAAGGGTAAAGCGGTCATAATTACCAACAAATAAGAGGAAAAACCTCCACAATGAGTGTACAGCTTTCTCATCTCATCTATCCTGCCTGCATTTAAAACTAAACTGAATGGTATCAGTTTTCTCTATCAAGAAACTGTGAGCAAAGCAAGGACAGAGTAAAGCATGACTTTTCATGTCAGTGGAATATTAACCTGGGCAGGTAACAGACTACTGCTCAGACAATCCTGTGCCATGTTGCTAACCCTGGGACAGCATATGCTGTCGAATTTGTTCTGCTAGAAGAGCTCCTTAAACACATTTGGTGTCTTCTTTGCCAGCATACAACCAGCAGCCTACCCACCTAGAAGCAGCTCCAGGTCACAGCCCGTACACCTTCCCATGGTTTCTTCTCTCAATATCAGACAAAGCAATGATGGACTGAAACAGTACCCAGAATTTCTCTTGGTTGCCTTGAGAAGAGGGAAGGTTCCAATAGAATGAGAGCTTGGGCCAAAGATTGTAGGTCCAGATCTATCTGTAGTTCAGCTAATATTTAACCATTCAATAAACAAAGCCATGCGACTGGTACAGACCTTTATTTGATAAGGGAATCATTATCGAGTCTTTCCAAGGCCTCTCTTGCCTAAAAAGCAATTCTGAGATTATGAGAAGGGTGTGTACCTTGCTTAATAAAATGTCACCCACTCCTTTTGGGTGGTCGAGGGTTCTAAACAGCCCCCAAGGTTAGCAGTCCTTTGATTATCTGCTTCTAAAGGGCAAAACAATCTACTGCTAGCAGATATAAGAGGTTTGGACAGCCTGTTTCCCTTTCTTCTAACCTTGGCAGGAGGATATACAGAAAGATGCTCGGATTCTGTTTGGTGCTTTGATAGTAAAAAAGCATTCCGGTTTCCTGAAGGTTTCGTTTGCTGACAAGCTACCTATTACTTTCATAACACCCTTTTTGCTTCAAAAAGCAGGGAAAAGAGATTCCCCATCAGGTATTTTGCAAAAGAGCTGGGGTTGCAAAAGAGGTAGTAAAGAACTCCTGGAATTCTTCAGCCTTAAAGCTCTTCTTGATCTCCTTTATTACTACTTAGTCTTCTTCCAACCTTAGCATTTTCATACATTGTGTGGTTTGATGTCCATTGCTGTTACATCCTCCTGCCTTCACTGGCACATGCAGCAAAGGAAAAGGTTGAAGACACTGACCCAGAAAGCAGCACTGCCACCACTCCCCATTAACTGAGAACAGACTGGAGAGGGGATTGCTGGCAGGAGATAAGGCAGATTCCTGCCAGCAGGAGCAGGGGATAGTGAGGAAAAGGCAGAGGGACTGAAAAGGTGAGAGCCCTTCTGGGCAGGGCTATCCCACCATGCCACCAGAGTGACACTTGCTGTGCTATGGCCGAGCTGGAAAAGCCTCAGAATCAACCATTATGCAAAAGCAGCCACATTTCTGCTTCTGAAGGAACTTGCCCCTTTTTTTTCCTACTCAAGCCTGGCCCACCTCCCAGTACTCTCCAACAGCCTGCCTTCTTACTCCAGAATCTGATTTTGTTACCAGCTCTTTCAAATGAAATTTCCCTTCTCACAGTTCTCTCTCAGCAGGAGCCATTAGCTAAGGTACAAAAGTTCCCAGGGTATTTTGCATCTTGCAAAAGCCTTCCAGGAATACTGGGTTAAACACAAAGTCATTTTTATCACTCTTCAATAGCATAATATTGTTATTATTGAGGCTGGAAAAGGCCTCTGAGATTATCAAGCCCAGCCTATAAACTGACACCACCACATCAGCTAGACCATGGCTCTAAGGGCCACAGCCAATCTGTCCCTAAACTATTTACAGTGACATAATGCTTTCCAGAAGTTGGATAATATATGGGGGGGGAGGGGAGAGGGCTTTAATTAGAAAGGTCCCACAGTTCTTCTCCCAACTTAGAGACCTTTTCTTAGTTCTACCCAACAAATGTCAACAATACCACTGCCAGAGCAATACCTTAGTCTACATTTCACTATCTGCAGTTTAAGCCAAAGTTCGGTATAGCCTATAATCCAAGTAAGCTTCATGGTCAATTAAATGATGATGATCATGAGTAAAGTTTTCAGGAAGATGTTATTTTCTACTCTGGTTGTCAAATTACCACATCCCATCGTCGTATTCAGAAAACAGGGCAATGGGGCCTAAGGATCTTCACTCAGCTGCCAAGGAATTCCAGGTCTGCTTTGCTCATCCTTCCTGAACTACTGGAGAAAAGGCCTCCTCCCCAGTCATGGTGAAGGTGCTGCCCTAAGCATTGAACACAGCAATGTGCTGTGCAGGAGCTCTGATGGTTGCATGGCCAATGCTGGGGCTACTGACAGAGCACATGGATCTTCTCTGTGCTGAAACACCTGGTAGGACATGATGGTGCAGAACTGAGACGTCCAGAGGGACCCTGTGAAACAGCTCAGCAAGGATGTACAGAGAGCTGCAGACAGGAGAACGTGCCTGGAAGATGAGGCACAACACAGGGCAACAGTGCAGATCTGGAGCTTGGGACCATGGTTTAGCGGTGGATTTAGACAGCTGAACTAAGGGTTGGACTCTGTCTTAAAGGGTTGGACTTGATGATCTTTTCCAACTTAAAAGCCTCTATGCTAATCTGTTCCTTTGATAAGAACCCAATTTGGCACCATCTGCCCATTATGAAGTTATTCCAGGAATTTTGTCTGAATCTACTGAAATCAAAATACACTGCCGAAGTGGTAATTTATCAAGGTCTTGGTGTAAGGTACGCCATGGTGTGAATACAGATGACAGAGCTAAGCCTTAACTGAAAGCTATAAAAATGCAATAATTTATTAAGGTCAAATAAAAACAAACAAACTCTAGCCTGCAACTTTTCCCCTGAAATAACAAAGAAAACAGAGTCTTTTCAATGAAGAACCATTCAGGATTTCCTACAATTGCTTTTTGTACCGTCTGTGCTTCCAGACTTCATAACTCACCCCAATGAGATTGAAGTGCTAAACCCATTCGCCAACGAGACAAAAGAAGCAGGACCTTTACCTAGTTAACATATACATCCCTTTTATCTGCAAAGTAGGACTTTTACTCTGTTAATTACATGTGCAACTCAGGCTATTGTCATGACATAGTATAAAATAATTGCAAACTCAATTGGGTGCTCTCCAACTTTCCCTGACAAGGTATATATTTCCAAAAGCCGTACAACTCTGCTGTTATAGTTACACACTTATATTATAAAAGTATATCTATCTATGCTTTTATAGATATATGTATATAATATGCTTTTATATAGCTCTCTATATATTCTTTTATATAGCTCCATGGTTTTATATATATGTCCTTTTGAATATATATATGATTTTATATATATGTTTATAGTTTATATACATTTATATATCTAACAATATTGCTCTTTTATACCTCAGATACTGGCCACCAGAGGATGAGAAATGAAATCCTCAGACACTCTGCCAAAGACTCTGCTGTACTTTGAGACTGTAATGCATCAAAGCACAAAACCATGCAGAATAACAAGTATCCACGTCTGCTCCAGTGCTGGGAGTGAAAGGTTTCTTACAAGCCTCTGGAGCTGTTGTCATTTCAGCTTCTGCCATCCAGTCGTATACTGCTGCAAAGCAGTATTAACATTTGAGGTTCATCCCCAAGCCTACAGTTAGCTCTGTGGCTTTTAACAGCCACAACTCAATTCAGCAACAAAGTTAAATCTGCCAAAGGCAATCTTCCCTGTGGGCTTTCTTCTCTCAGCCCGGAATTGCCCTTTTACTGAGTCAAACTATTAAGTAGTCTGGCTTTGTTTTGCACGCTGTAGAAATCCTAATTCCCTCCTGGGAGAGGATCTGTGTAATAGGAAAAGCTGCTATTGGCATCATTAATCCAGCAGTACAGTCCAAGAAATAAGGAAGAGCCTTGCATCCTGTGGTTCATCCTGCTCAGCTCAGGCAGCTCCTGCTCTGTAAATTGTGTAGTTAAGATAAACAGAGCAAAGCCCTCTCTGTCGCCATGCACAGCAAATATTTTACCCTGCAAACAGAACCAGTCACACTTCCCATACTGTCTTTTTGTTTTTTTCCTATCCTGACTGTTTCAAATCCAACAGAATCCTTATCACTCTCTATCAGTCCCTGAAAGGAAGTTGTAGACTGATGGGGGTTGGACTCTTCTCCCAGGCAACTAGAGGCAGGACAAGAGGGCAGGGCCTGAATAGAGTGTTCAGTTGGATGTTAGAAAGCACTTGCTCCTGGAAACGGTGATCGGACACTGGAATGGACTGTCCAGGGCAGTCGTGAAGTCCCCATCCCTGGAGGTATTTAAGAAAACACTGGACTGGACATAGCCCATAGTACCATCATCTACCTGATGTGGTAATGTCTTCTCCAGCCTCAATAATGCTGTTAAATGATGGTGAAATGCATTTTAAGTGAAAGACGAATCAAAACAGCTAGAATATGAAAGAAATGTGCTGTCATGAAATCAGACCTTACTAACAAAGGCTTTGAAAAGCTCTAAGCCAGACTCAGTGGCCAAATGTAAACAAAGTCCCAGCAATACACCCAACATTTTTCCACCTGGCAATCAAACCTCAGACTGGTCCCAGCCCATCTCTGACCTCAGGTGGAAATCCAACCTGATGTCTGCCAGGGACTAACAAAAAATACTCCTTTCCAAAATGTCTGGCTTCAATAATACTGGATATTCAGTATTTCTTTGGTGGGTATTTTTGCACCAAAACTTTACCTACCAGCTACAGTCCAAATAGCAAAATGTCATTTAAAGGGCAACATCCTTCTGAAGTCTCAGAGGAGAATTCCTGGACCTTTGCAGGAGTACACAAAGGCCCATGGGGAAGCAAAAGGGAAGCTGTGAAGGGAAAGAGCAGGACCAGATAATACACAGACTCACTCAGGCCATAGCAACAGACCATCAGCAGTCACCTGACTACAGAACTTTTCATTCACTCCTGTGTGTGCCTGTATCTCTAAGGTTTGTCTTCTTTACTGCGCTGTTATTTGGACAACAGCTGGGTCCAGCCCCACACTGTTTGTCCAGCATTAAGGTGTCACTCGGCTGATTATGGGATGGTTCATACTGGGAGGTTTTCTGGCCCTCATGAGCTGCTTTGTATGTGTGTCTGATCACAGCTGTCTACAGGGCAGCTTAGTTTGTGAAGCCAACTGGGTGCTAGGGTTTTGCTTATTCTTTGTCATTTCCAGGCTCTGTCAGGTACACAGCTTTGCCTTTTACAGCCCCTCCTTTCAAATCTAGCCTGAGTGATAACTAAAGAGCCAACCATCTTCAGACACTAGGAAGAGGGAGCTGAGGGAGGGCATCAACACCCTCCAGATATTAAATGTAGCATCAATCTACTGATCAAAGCAAATCTCCCTCAGCTGCCAGCTGCACAGAAATTCTAGGTCTACACCACCCTCAGCACTGCACACATCTGAACTTACAGCTTTGCCATTCACCTTTGCCACACAGCTGGTTCCAAACTCATTCCTCCTGCCCTAGGTGTTGGTACCATGCTAGTGTCTAAAGATCATATCCTTTAGTGGGAGGTGAGCCTGTTATTAATAGTGATGTTAAATAGGTGACTCAGAGGGTATCATGTGGCCAGCAGGACTAGGGGCATAATTCTCTCCCTGTACTGGGCACTGGTGGGGCCTCACCTCAAGTACTTGGTGCAGTTCTGGGCATTTCTGAGCAACGCATTTCAAGAAAGAGAATGAGGGACTGGAAAGGGTACAGAGAAGCAATGAGAATGGGGAAGGGACTGAAGATAAAGTCTGATGAAGAAAGGCTGAGGGAGCCGGGAGTGTTCAGCCTGGAGAAGAGGAGACTCAGGGGGAATCTTCTTCCACTCTCCAACTCTCTGAAGGGAGGTTGTAGTCAGGTGGGGGTTAGGATCTTCTCCCAGGCAACTAGTGACAGGACAAGAGGGCAGGGACTGAAGCTGCCAGGGAGGGTTAGGTTGGATGTTTGGAAGCCCTTCCTAGGAAAGGATGATCAGACCCTGGAATGCACTGTCCAAGGCGGTAGTGGAGTTTCCATCCCCAGAGGTGTTAAAGGACAGACTGGAAGTGGCACTTACTGCCATACTCTGGCTGATGTGGTGGTGTCAGATCATAGGCTGGGCTTGATAATCTCAGAGGCCTTTTCCAGTCTCCGTAAGTCTATGATTCTGTAATATATTGCTGCTGTGATGCAAATGGGTGGAGCTTAACCATGTACCTGGAATTGGCACAGCAATATTCAAATCAAAGGGAATAAAGATTAGACCATTAAAGGACAACCATAAATCACTGATAAACTTCTCACAAGGCCAGTGTGTGTCAGCCAGACATATTAAATAAGCTCTAGTTGCTTCAGCTTAAAACTTGGGGTTTGGAGTTTGAGTTTTGTTGCTAGTGTTATTACAAGCATCATAGAATAAACAAAAAAAGGACTAAAATAAACCTTAAGATGCTAACTATCACAATGATGAAGATTTCCAGCTTGCTTCTTTGGGGAAAGAAGGCAAAGAAAGACCATGCAGTCTGTCCCATCCTGTCTTCATCTTTTCCTTCCTTCTTCTTTCACAAATGTTGAAGCACTTGGTCAGTTTCATCCATCTTGACAGAAATCAGATGAGGCTCCCAGAAGCTTCATGAAACAGGAAATGAGTAGAGAAGAGAGACCTTTTAATGCTCCAAGCAATGGAAAGGCTGATTAACTCACCCTGTACTAAACCTCAGAGAATCTACAGGTGACAAAAGTGAAACCTATTACTTCTCCCATTTGTGGAACAATTTTTTCTTGAAGCACAGTCATTCTGTGGAGCTTAATAAACTCTTCATTACCATATTTTAACTGGAGCTGTCAGCTGGCTACAGATTTCTAAGCTGTTCTTGCTGTTTAGTACAGCCAGCTCAGTACGCAGGGGTTCACCCTTATGGCTGATCCCAGAAATTACTTCAAAGTTATTTTTTGAAATTTATTTTACTAAATTTATTCTTTCTTTATCACTACATAAGCAAAACACACAGGATGTGATGTAAGTCTGTCTCTTGTGACTTAGATTTTATACTGCTTCCCCATGGTGGCTTCTTTATTGCCACTGCGCACTGAGCAAACCAGAACAAGCCACTGACAGCTGAGCACTGACCTGGCGTCCAGTAACATGGGTAAGGACCAACTGTTCTTATTGAAAAGGATAGCTGTAGGTTTGAGATGGTAATGAATTGAATTTGGCCACTTGCAGACAAAACAGGATTCAAGCTGATTTAAAGATAAAAGACTATGTATCTCAGTTTACCAGTCTCTCCAGGCCATCTGGCTTTCTGATCAGGAACTGAGCCACAGAAATAAAACAGCCAAAAATGAAATGTTTTAAATGTCTTCTATGAAAGCTTTGCACTGAATGGTTTGTTCTGGAGATCTATGTACTCTGAAGTTCTGGTTGCAGGTGATATAATCTGTGCTGTGCAGCTGCTGGAGTACAAGGAAGTACCATTCCTCCCAGTTTCTCCAAAATCCCATCTCCCTGCCCAAATGCTACAGAGTCTGTGTCACCACTCACGGGTGTTATATAAGCTCCCACCAGTCATTCTACGGAACATGCTGCACCAGGCAAGGCAATACTACCCATCCCTGGCAGCAGCAGGGTTGTATAGTATTTGTTTGGTGGCTAAGATACCAGTGCTACTTACCACATGGTAGCCGTAGAGTCTGCTGTGTCCTGCAGCCCCAGCAGAACAAGATGATGACAAGATCCTCCCACTGAGACTGGTGCAGCCCTAGTCTCCTAGGACTCCCAACAAGCACAATATTGTAAAATCATAGAATGGCTTAGCTTGTAAGGGACCTTAAAGATTATCTAGTTCCAAACCCCCTACCATGAACATCTCTCACCAGACCAGGTTTCTCAAAGCCCTGTCCAACCTGTCCTTGAACACTTCAAAGGAGGAGGCATTCACAACTTCCCTGAGCAACATGTTCCAGTGCCTCAGTATCCTCACAGGGAGGAATTTCTTCCTATGATCTAATCTAAATCTCCCCTCTTTCAGCTTGAAACCATTCTCCCATGGCACATCACTAGATGCCCTTCCAGCTTTCCTACAGGCCTCCCTTTCTGGTACTGGCAGGCTGCTATAAGGTCCCCCCAAATCCTTTTCTTCTCCAGGCTCCAATTCTTCAGCCTGTCTTCATAGAAGAGGTGCTCCAGCCTTCTGCTCTTCCTCATGGCCCTCCTCTGGACTCACTCCAAGAGTTCCATGTCCTTCTTTTATGGGGGCTGCAAAACTGGATGCAGAACTCCGGGTGAGGTCTCACAACAGATGTAGTGAGTGTGAATTTGCTGTCTATATACCAATCCCTCTCAACTGTTACTATGCCCTATACCTTCCAAAAATCTTCCGTATTCTGTGCAGCCCGTCTGGATGCACCCTAACTGTGGAGCATTACACACTCAGAGACACTGTATTTTGCACTTCGTGGTCCTTCCTCCCCTGAGCCACTCTAGGTGTTTCCCTCAGCCACAGTTACGGACACAGTTTAACCTCACTTAAATTGTACTGGGCCCAAGGGCAGAAGCTATTTTTTTTTTTACAATTTACTTCTGGAAGCTGATCCATCTTATAGCTGCATGGGGAATAGCAAAGCTGCTTATCTGCTGTACACAGTCAGATGGCATGTCAGTGTGAAAACATGAAGCAAGGATGCTAGCTGGAATTCACCTTGCTAAATACACACTTACTTGAGACTATCACATTCGGGCAGTCTAGTTATTGTGGAATCCCTACATCCTCAATGGAGTTAAAAGTCTCCTAAGCCCTGCTTCCTCCAAAATTGTAAAGCCTGTTGCTCCATGTGAGGGTATTCCCC
>VZRI01006348.1:32897-84379 GCA_013397515.1 Upupa epops | reverse complement strand
AATGGACACCCAGGACAGTGTCATCCCTGTGAAATAGTTTCTGTAATCGCCTTGATCTTTCCCATTTCCTTGGGTGATGGGGATTACAGCTTCAGAATAGAGGCTTGGGAAGTGTCAAGCCTTCATCCATGGCCCTATAGTATCTGATCGTTCTAACACCCAGCTTCTAAATTAATGTGGTAAACAGAGAACTTGTATTTCAGTGAAAAGGAAGAAATATTTTAGCTGTCTTGATGGCAAAATTCAGGTTCAAATCATGAACCTTGGAGGCTGAAATGCCAGGCAAAATAAAAATAAGAACTCTTTCTTCTTTTTAAAATGCAAATTCCATGATCTTCTGGAGCCTTATGCATGATGTTGTGAGTTCTGGGACTTTGACTTAATGAAATAAACTCATTCTCCAAGTAATTAGCAAAAAACCACGTTGATTTACCCTTGAAATATCTCATTTATTGCTTCAAGAGTAACTGTGCACACGGAGGAACTGCTTTTCTGGCAAGATGACAGGGTCTGGGGGAACAGTCTTTCAGCATAAGCGTCCTTCTTACTGCTGTCTGAGCATGCACATTCCCTATAGCTGTGCCAAAAGTTCTCCCTGACATCACTGCAGCTATCCTTTGCCTTTGATATCATATATGATCCTCAGTCTGTGCTTGTATCTTTCCACCTACTGATGCCAGCTACTAAGTGGGTCACCAGAGAATCTGAATAGCAACCACATGAGTGATCTTCCTCATAATAAGGAGGAATCACTCAGGACAGCCCTCCTTTATAGCTAGGAGAAGGAGGAGGAGGCTACCACCAAAACACCGTGACACTCAGAGATGGTGGAAGGGAGTGGGACTGGAGGTAGGATCCCTAGGGAAGGTATTTATCTCCCTAGAAAAAAAGAACCTCGGAAGAACTTGGCCTTGACTCTGACTCCAGAGAATCACATTCACAAAAGGCTGCCCTCTGATGTCTCACAAAATCAGTAGTAGTTTTTAAAAGAACACACACAATAATTTTTGCAAAACCTTTCCAATATGAAGTGTTGCTTGCCTGTCGTGTATATTGCTCAGTTTTTAAGGGGAAACTTTTCATTACTCCTTCCCATGTCTAAGAAGTCAGTAAACACCTGACTGTTTCACTGCACAGATCCCCTTTCAGGATCCTGTTCCATTTTCAATTACACTATAAATGCTTTCCTGAAACAAAGAAACGTCTTAGCATCCTTAGCCTTGGACTTACGAAGTTTGGTTTGCATCCCATTGCCCTGCGCATATGTAGTGAGAAAAGTCCTACATGTATCTGGGCTTTGCTGCAAACATACAATGTACCAAACAAAAAAGGGATGCAGCTTTTTTCTGTACAAGCACTAACTTCCAGCCCCCCACACACACACTTTGGCCTACACAGAGTACAGCCCCCTTTACAATCCTAGCAAGAACTTAAAAAATTTTCAAACTCTCCTTGTTAAGACCAGGTCTTGGCTTCACAGACTCCTGAATTGAAATCATGCTCCATGTAGGCTGTCGGATGCAGTACACCACAAATTCAAATGTTTAGGATTTGCTACGAACATGGGGCAAATCAGGATAAATCAAAACTGTCCTAGTTCATTGGTATGCTTGCCAACACTAACATCACAAGTTCAAGCCAAGCATGCCACAGAAACTATGTTTCTGATGGCCAGATCTTTTAGCAAGTGGTTTAGCATCAAGAACACTCCAGTCCTCTCACCATTTAGTCTGCCGCAGAATACAGAAATCTCTCCAGATCTGCTTGAAGAGTCAAAAAAGCAAAGTCACACATCATATCACTGGCCCTTCTGCATCCCAGTGGTCTGGGAACCTAGAGTAACACAGAGCCCTGGGAGTGCTGTTCAACAGGCTGAAAATACACAACTGACTCAGAAAAATCTTCAAGCAGAGTTACTTTAGAAGTAGGATCCTAGTAGGGGCACACAAGCTAACACCCTTCCTTTTGTCCTGACCCATTTGTGAGTAACTATTGACCCCACCAGAAGCTTCAGCTGTGCCTGAGGACAAAACCAGGCATTTGGTTTCAGCTCAATACTCCTATTTCTGTGCCAGAGCATTTCCAAAGCACCATTTTCCAGGTTAGGGTATTTATAAAATAAATATAATTGAACACGTAGCTCAGAGAAAGCCCCGCAGGATCATGAAGAACATCTCCTATGTGCATTAAGTACCACAAAACTCCTGTTAATGCCAATGATCAGCACCATGGACCTGAAGAAAGACAGGCATATTGATGCTGCACGCGTACACTGAAAGCAACATTTCGAGGGATGTGTGCACATACACACCTTCTGCACTTTCAAGATTTTCCAGTCAGTGCAGCCCTACCACAACTTGGTTACCTGAATCTACAGTTGTTCACTTCACTGTGGAGCCACTTCTGTGTGAAAACAAGGTACAAGCCCAGGTTTCCACTAAGAACTCACAGAGGGTGTCTTAAGGCAAAGAAAAATGCCCCAGTTCTTCATATGAATTGTTCACTTGTGTGAATTGTTCAATTGTGATAGAGCAGTTGGGCAACAGCCCCATCAGGCTGACTGCTTTGCACTTCATTTTTTCCCTCCCCTTTTATTTCCAAAGACATAATTTACTCTGTTTGAGGGAGTCTTCTGAGCATGAATCTGTAACAAACTCCTTGTGGGAGTAGCTGAAGAGGTACACACTGAATGGAAGGGCAGCCCACCTCCTGCCTGACTAGCAGGCAGAGGAAAGATGCTGGCTGTGTATGGGGCAATCAGCCGGCCTTCCTAGCACACAGAGGTGGCACCTGGCCTCCACCCTGTGCTGGCTGAACAGTCTGTGCTGCTGCTGGCTGCCCAGGATGTCACCATGAATAAGTATAACTGTCAGATTAAATCACTGCCTGGGTGGGATTTGATAAGCCTATGACACACAGCCTGGGCACCTGAGTCAGACCAGGGAATCTGTCCAAGAAAGAAATCTAACTGGAGCTGCTTCACATGGCAAATCAGCTTTGGGGCTACAGGATGAAAGTATGTCCTGCCCTGTGTCAAGAGGAGACATATAGACTTCCTTCACTGCTAATGCACTTGTAGAATAACTGTATTTAAGTCCCCAGAGGCTTGGAGTAAGAAGATGAAGTGGCAGCTATTGCTAACAAAGCAGAGCTTGTGTGATGGCAGCACAGTGAGTCTGTGCGTCCTAAGCAGTGAATGGCCAGAGCAATGGCCATTGCTGCCACCCAACATCCAGAAAGGGCCAGCCTTTATCTAGAAGCCTCTCATGGTGACAGTCCCTACTGCAAGTTCTAGCTTCAGGGGAGACAGCTATGAATTACTTCACCTCACCAGAATGCTCCCAGATGGTGGCACCAGGATGGTGCCATCCATGCATTCTCTAACTTAGCCCAGGCTCAGGGCATGTTCTCTAAAATTGCTTGTCCATGGATTACTGGGGGGCACACAGCACAGAAAGTCCTTTCAGCAAAGCAGAGGTCCGAAGTGCTTTTCTAAGAACAGCCTCTCCTTCTGAAAGGTTTGACCCTACTTGCCTGCACAGCTCTGCCTCTGCCATAGCTTCATTTAAGTGATTCATCAGAACTGTACCTCCCACTGTTCTCCCAGACAATTCAGAAAATCTCAGGGGAAAAAACCCCACAGAGCAGTAAGCAAACATACTTGTTGAGAGGATAAGGAAAGGAAAATGATGTATGGACACTCTCCCTCTTACTAACAGATTGCTCTCATGTGAAAACACATGCAAGCTTACTTTCTGAGCCTGCAGTTTCAGGTATATCTATGCCTACCACCACTTCTAAGTGTGCTAATGCCTGTGACATTTTCCTGGGATCTCTTTTCCTCCCACTTCACATATTTTTCCTGTCACCAAGGGTTTTCAAAACACATGTTGTTCTGGAAGCTGGGTTTCTTACATACAGTTGCTACCTGCCTGTGAATGCTCATTTTTTATGAGTATTTACTGCCGTGCCATACCTTAGCATGGGGAAAGAGGAGCCCTGCTTGCCCTTGCTCTGACCTTTGGTGACTGTGGCACCAGGCCAAATATCCATCTTCATTCACGGCTGACTGTTTAATCAGGCAAAGCAGCACTAGTTTAAACAAACTTCTCTTGAATGTGCTCACTGAATGAATAATAATGACCATAACACTTTAAGTTAATACCATGTCTTTCACCCAGTGCCATGACAGTGCTTCACAAGGAGTGATAAATTTATTTTTATGAAGACAAGTGGAAAAAGTGAAGTATAACAGGGTGAAACAATTCTGCAGAAGACATTGAAGGAGATAATGGACAGAAGCCGATGGGAAATGTTGCCAGTCTCTGGCTTCAAGCACTACATGTTACCTCCCAAGCTGACCAAAAAATGGATGCTTCCAGATCTATCCTTGCTTGCTGCTCTCTTAGAGTCTCAATGCTGCCACTGTTCTCTTACAGTAACTAAAGAGTACAAACAGTACCAGGGCTATGTCAGCCTAATCAAAGACCATGAGGCCCTTAATTAGGACAACTGAAAGGCTGACGGACATTTAGCAAGCTGGAACATAGGAGGTTCCATATAAATATCAGAAGGAACTTCTTCACCATGAGGGTAATGGAGCATTGGAACAGGCTGCCCGGATGTTGTGGAGTCTCCTTCTCTGGAGATGTTGAAGACCCACCTGGATCTGTTCCTGTGTCACTTGGTCTAGGTGATCCTGCTGTGGCAGAGGGATTGGAATAGATGATCTTTCAAGGTCCCCTCTAATTCCTAATAAATCTATGATTCTATGATTCTAGCATCCCAGAAGAAAGATCTTCCCAATAAGAATATGCTTTTTGCTCTCCACAAGCCAGCTAAGGACTCCCTGCTCCCAAAACTAAGCTCCTGTTCCATCTGGCAGTTGGTGGGTCTCCTAGGTAAGGAATGACAGGTATTCCCATGTTTTAGTTACACTTCTTTGCTTTCTCTTGATTTTGTTCAAACAGCAAATGGAGATCTGCCTTTGACGTGTTAAGCTGCCTATTGGTGGTTTTCTGTGAGCTGAGCAAGGGAAGCAGCTTGGTGCATTTCAGTGAAGGAGCGAATGGGAAGGAGCTTACAAGAAATATGCATAAAAGAGCGTGAGAACGAAATAAACAGGGAGTTCTGAACACAAAGGGAAGGAAAAAGTGGGTTTAAAAGGAGAGAGAACTATAGACACAAAGATACTGGACATAGATGGCCATACCTGCACTACACACAGATCTCAGGCTAGACTTTGCCAAGCTGTCAGAATGAAGATCCAGTTAAAAGGAAAGGCAGAAGATTGCTGCCTTCAGTGGAACACTGCTCCCTCCCTATGAGATCACTCAACACGCGCCTGATGCTGCCACTGACCCTGCATTGTCCTGACAATTTTCCATGACTCCCTGCAGAGGAACAGTCATTTGTAACAGGCTGGGGGCTGGAGGAAAATGATGGGGCAGGGGAAATATTTGGCTTCACAAGGGAGGGGGGTATGTGTAACAACCAGACAACCCAAAGCATCTGGCCTCCAAGAGCTGTGCACAGGGGACACTAGGGCTGCAGTTCTTGCTAGGTTTACAGAAAGGAATGTAAGCTTGATTTGTGGCAGTGGGAAGCCACTGGGGACTTAAGGAAATTAGTAAAAGGAGGTGTTGCTGCGTTACTTTATAGGAACTTGACATGATGTTCAAATGCTGTCTGTTGGGAGCCTGGATTACTTTATTACTATTTTTAATAACTCCAGAGGGCTTTCTTTTGCAAAGGAACTCAAGCTGAGATGGTGGGTTTGTATGTTCACTATTCATTTGGAGGGAGAATTGTTTGATGGATGCTGAAGTTTATATTTCTTTTGCAAGGAGAATTGCTGGAATGTTTTGTGGCCCAGATCTGTGTTCTCATTTTCACCACACAGTTATGTAAGACTCCAAAAATAATAAAATAATGCTGTCTTTTTGGAGGAAAAAATGGTTACATGTGCTCTCAGTGCGATGGCCTGTGTGTGGTATTCAGTGAACAGCAGAATTCTCATGTGTAGGGTCCATTCTGATGGGTCTCTAACATCCATCAAGATCCTTTGTTCTACTGATGGAAAATGAGAAGGATTCAATGCTTCAGAAGAACAAAGGATTATTGGATTTTTGCGTGTACTCCAGATTGTATAGATATTACTTAACATCAAAGCGTAGAACTCTCATTACCCTGATCTGTGTATTTGAAGGGAAAGAGAAATAGGACTTTTCCAGCACTGAAAGGATCTGGTAATTTCTGCTCTTCATCTGATTTCCCTTGTGTACAGTCATTCACTTTTTGGAATTCAAACATATTGTATTTTACAAAGGGATGGACATAAGGTCATTTAAGCTGAAATGAAATATTAGTTTGTCACCTAGTCCGAAGCACTTCATCACACACAATACAACCGATGTATTTATCTCCCACCCTGAGATGCAGGTGTATAGTCAATCTCTAATGTCCTGTTACGTTGATTCTGTAGCTCCCCATTGGGATCTTGATCCACAAATGAAGTACTCTAATACTTATGTTTAAATTACCTTGCCATAGCCTAACTTGATTTGCTTCCGTTCTGTCTTCGACTAACAAATACAATTGATGCTTCATTTGCTTTTGTCACTAGTAATAGTAGGTTGCATAACCATTTCCCAATATCCTATGTTGTAATGTGATGAGCTAACTAGGTATTAAAATAAAAAGCAATAAACTATTTAAGATAACAGATTAATATAAGTGCACTGCAAAGATTGGGAAATCAAACATCAGGGAAACCAGAAATTGCAAAGAATCTAAACTATACTTATGCCCTTCTCAAAATATAAATTCAGACTGATTCCACTAATTACAAAGAGAGTTTGGATGAAGATGTGCCAGGCTGGGAATCTGAACTGCAGTCCCAACTGTTGTACAAAACTAAAGATTATTTTTTCTTTAATGGAGCTTTGTTCCTTCAACAAGCTTCTACTGACTGGACTTGGTCTGTTACTCAGTTAAGCTAAATGAGTTTAAGTACATGCATGTAAAACAGATGTACTAAACTACAGTAGGCATTTGGGAAATCATTGTGTAAAGTCTGCGTACTTTCTCCATGTGGAACAATGATTTGTGTAAATGAGACCCAGAGTACTTGGAGAAAAATATTCCAAGGTTCTCACACTCAGTATCCACCAAACACATCCCCACAGAAAGCAGATTTGCTGCTACACAAGAAACACGAATCAGCTCAAAGCTGATCAAAGCAAGAATAAGCTGCTGCTGCTCCAGGACCTTGGGAGGATACATCTAAATCCAGGACATCTATAATAAGGGATTCTGCTCTTATCTTGCTTCCAACCATGCTGTGAACATCCTCAGGAACCCTTGCTGTGATGACATGCAACAGATAAGACTTCCTTTGCCCTTTTAAGAGAAAGTTTGAAAGACAAGAGAGCTCTGCTGGAAGATAATGAGACACAGGCTGCCCATTTTCTCCAAAGGATCAAGATTAATGATAGGCAGATGATTAATGCAAACAATGACAAAAAGTTCCACTGAATTGTTACAAGATTTAATAAATTGGCTTTTCCACCTCTACAATCTAGAAAATCTGAAAAGATCCATTCTCAGAAGTAATTAAGATCATTATCTCGTTCCTATCTTCAGGTTTCATCAGTTCCTATTCCCATTCTGTTTGCACACAAATACTAGGAAGCCTAAAAGATAAGCTGTTATATTGTAAATCAATCAGCTATGCTGTAAGACAGGAACTTAAGTTTCTGCTTTTATTAGTAGAAAGAACTGAGTCATTTGCCATGACTACATGCTGCTTGATGCGATTTACTCCTTCTGCAGTTCATTACAAAGAAGAAAACCCAAACCAGTGCACAGTACCTTCCTTAAATGGCACACCAACAGCTACTGAGAAGTAGAGATGGACATAAATTGATTTTTGCATCTGAACAGCCTTCCAAAGTTGGGCTTGCCCTTATACGTTGCCACAGACACCATCCTGAGCCACAAGGGAAATGTGAGAGACAGGCTGAAACACAGACCTGAAACAACTGACAACTTGTCTCAGAGATGTTGATTTCTTCCTTTCAGACAAATAGCTCTTTCTAGACTCTTCATACAATGAGTACTTTTGCTATGAATTGCCCAGAATATAACTAATTTTATACAGAAATTAATTCAAATGAATAGTCGTTTAAGTTTCTCTCTGGAATGACAGGAGGAAGAGCTGGTGAAAAAACAGATTGTCCATGAAGAAAATTGCTTCAATCAGAGACATCAACCATGATTTAGTGAATCCAGGAAGACTACAGAGCTCTCATTTCAGGAAAGGTTGTACTTTGGCTAGCAATCAGTAATGCTCTGGATTCTTCTCCTTTTGGTAGCTGTTATCTTCATCTTACACAACAAACACCATTACATTTTCAAACAGCATTTTATATTATGGAAAGTATTACATTACATAAAATATGGCTTTAGGAGCATATTCTTGAACACATGACTGAACCAGTTCACTCATTCATGCTTCCTGTTCCCACCTGTCTACAGTATTTCTTGGGCACTGATGACCTTGGCAGTTAGAAGCTATTTCTATATACAGGATACACAGAAAACACATAAGAATGTTCCGGTTGTCTCATCATAATCTCATCTGCTACAGAAGTTACTCAATGCTGTGTTCCAGGAATTTGTACTTACAGGACTCAAGGTGAGACACTTGGAAATTGTTCTGCTCTTCTTAAAATGGGAATCTCGTTTTGGTGCACTTTTGTGTTGAAACAGTTTGACTGGAACTCTGAAATTTAGATTTGAATGCCAACTTCAACTACATTATAAGCTGTTGAAATCCCAAGGTTTGTAGATATCCAGGATGACTAAAAAGCTCAAATTTCCCTAAACAGCGATTATGTTTGGACACAGTGATAGTAACAGACTTGTGTAACACGTCATGAGCTGTTGAAACAAATCTGGATCAAACATGCCTTGCTGGGCCTGCTACAACTGTACCTAGAGGAAGTAAGAGAAAACAACTTTCCTGACATGATGCTTGTTCCCATGTCCCCAGTTTGGACCTTTGTGCTAAGCTTTTCAGACCAAAACAGATTAGTAGTTGTCTCAGAGCAGTGTGAATTCTCTGAACTTATCCATGCACTACCCATCATCATGGCAGAAATGAGTGTGAGCAGGCCAGGGGAGAAGGAGAAAGGAACGTCCAGGACTCTGCTGAACTGCTCCTCAGGCATCCCAGAGGCCTGCTGAGATGAAGTCCTAAATTCTGCACCATTCCTTTGGGAGCTCAAGTTGAGCCTCTACTGTTAAAGGAATGGAAAAGGTTGTCGTTTGGAAAAGGAATTTCCATTTCCATCTTTGCTGCCTCAGTGAAAGCTTATTGGCAATGATGCTCTGTTCTGTGGCCATTGCTTGAGTCTTCTTTCTATCAAATAATTTTCTCATCATAATCTAATGGCTTTATTGAGCCTAGCAGAGTAATACTGAAATTCATTTCTCATAGAATCTCACACACAAACAGTATTGCTAAAGGTCTCTGTGGACTTGCTCTGAAATAATTCTTCCATGTAAAGTGACATTGTTGCTTCTCCCAGCAGACTCGCATTGAAACCATTTTTCTGTTATATCTCACATTTTATAGCGCTGTTGGTCTTCTCAGACTAACTCTCTTTGGAAAAGCTTTTCATGGAATTTCACACTTTAAGTGCCATAATCAATAACCTTAGACTAGCACAAAGGTATCCCCCCCCTCTAAAATTTCAGATTCAAACAGCATCACTTCAGTTCCCTGCAGACCTGCATTGCAATCTATTTCCTATTCTAAAGACATTGCAAAAGAGATGTTCTAGCTGTTGGTGTTACAGTAACGTTACAGGCAATTTACATTTCTATGATTTAGAAGCTTGTGCCATTTACAAATGCCAGCCCAACTGGACAAAATACTGACCTCACAAAACAACTTTCATAATGATATAAGGTAGCTTACCTGTTAGAGGTGCAACAACTTTACCAGTAGCAGAGCGAAGCCAGGCTGTTAACGCCAAATGATCTCATCTTTATCATGCTTGAATTTGTCTTCTTTTTTGCTATTCTCTCAGCTGACTTCCCTCACAATGCAGTCTTTGATTCCCTCATTCTTCTCTTTCCTGTGCTGTATACAACTGATACTTTCTCCCACAACTGTTTTCCATTTCTCCACTGCAATGTAATTTTAAAGACACTTGCTGATGTCCTCCTCATTGGGCTCTTTGGCCTCTTGCCTTTCAAAAGGGAATCTCAAATTAACAGCCTATCCTACAATACAATCAGTTGTCACCTGTCAAAACTAATTACATGGGTTAAAAATCAGGAACACCTAGCCTTGCTTGTGTGCTTGGCATTTGTTTCTTTCCCCACTCACTCTGCCATTATCTCAACCACTGAGAAGACTTAATTCTGAGTTTTTTCTCTGCAAACTAGGGCCTAGGAACTTCTATTGTTATGGAAGTTAAGACCTAAAGGACTCTAAGAAAAACATTAAATATGTTGAAAAGTGAAGCCTGCTGTGGTTAGAAAGTTTCCACCATTAGGCAGGCTCCGGTATTTGCTATCTTTTGTCTACAATTTCGTAGACCCCGGACTTAATCAACCTGTCCTAGTAAAAAAAGCTTCCGATTCCTGAAGAGCTGGAAGCAGTCTTATTTAAAGCTAAAGATCTAAATATATGTCAGCAGAGTGAAAATTCTGCAAAACTTTATCTTATTCCCTGCAATCAACTGAAAAAACACCTTGTCTGCATCATCTGACACATACCTCAGCATGTTACCAGGTCCTAACAGCTAACATCACTTAGACTTCATTTAGATAGAAAAACTCCCTGTTGATGTAGCTTGAATAGCTACTGCTATGGGTTGTCCTGTATCATGCAGTCATTCTGTGAGCACCAATACCACATAACTGTTTCCAGCAGGGCTTCAGCTGGCCTATTTATTATGTACATTTCTAAGGGTGATGTTTGGATCCATACTGAAACCCTTCTGGATTTGAATAAGATACCACCAAATCCATGACGCTGAATGCATAGATGTAAGTCACTTCCCCCACAGAAGGTTGGTGTTTGCAGGCAAACAATTCTGGAGGGCAACAATAGACTTTGCTAAAGTGCTTCATTTTCAGCCAGCGATCCTGATCAAGGTCAGCACCACTGTACCTGGCTGCCCACAAAGAAAAAGTAAAGAAAACCCTTTGCTTCAAGAAGCCTACTCTTTGAGAGAGTTCAAAAACAAGCTGCAAAAGCCAAGGCTAAGGGCTAAGAAGAGAAGGAAAACACCAATGACTAGAGAGCTCCACCTGCTCCGGGCTCATGAAGAACAAGAAAAATACAAATTCAAGCCCTTGTTCTGCCTATGTCAGACCTAAGACTTGTTCCTGGCTCATTCAAATAACATAATCCAACTCTCTATTTGGGAACTTTGGAAATTCAATAATTTAATACAAACTGGACCAAAACTAGGGAGCCTATGTGTGCACATGTGAGATCACCAATTTACAGCCTGGCAGCAAAAAGCCAGCATGCTATGTGGACAGATTTGGATTTGAATCCTCATTCAGTCCTGTTGCAGATGAGTTCTGTAACACTTCTGCTACTTTTTGGGGTAGGGCTGACTTCTGCATCTGTTCCAGATGATTCTTGACAAACCAGCATTTTTGTAAGAAAAAGTCTTGCCAGAAAGCTCCTAATGAGTTCCTTAGTGATAAGTCTGCATGGGTGGACAGGTTAGCTACAGCTCTGACATTTTATCTATTACTGCTGCTCAAGTTAGCATCATTAGTTGATTGATTTCTCTCAGGCATCGCAGAAAGAGCACAGCTTAGGCTTGGATTTTGACAAATTAAGACATAATTACTATGATACCTCTTGGGGGCAAAATACTCCTGCAGGATTTATTCAAAGACATTAAAGTTTTCCAAATCCAACAGATTTGCTTTAAATAACCTTTTGTTTCCTTCTGACCTATGCATTGTATGCATCAGTTGGATGATTTGATTTGGCTTCTCTTCATTCAATTTGTCTTTTGGCACAAACAGCACATTAGGCAGTTCTTAAATATCACAGTACCACAGCAGAGCTTTTCAAGATATACATTGTGAGTATCTAGTCCTTTTCATTAAGATCACTGTTCAGATAACGACCTCCCCAAATACTCATATTGATCACACACTTAATAGGGAGGAAATATTAAAGATGATATTATGCAGAAAAACATATTAGCTAACAGAATCTGAAACTATTCTGTAAGAAGCCCTAGGGAGTCTGAATTAACAAGAGAAGACCATGTGAAAAAAGTCCTCGCAATGTCGCTTTGTGCTGAGCATTCAAAACCCACACACAAACTGCACATAAACTTGGCAAAAGCTTCAAGAGCACAATCACCATAAATCTGGGATAACACTTTAGTCTATTCAAAATTATTTTTTAAAGTACTGTTCTGTTGATGATGTCTTTGTTTTATTTCATCCGGCTTAGCCCATTCTAGACTGGCTATGTTTTTCTTTTGTTTACAGAAACTATCTCAAAGTCATAAGTCTCTAAAAGTCACCAAGATTCTTATTTGTGTTGAGATGCAGCTTAAATGTGGATACGCTGAATATACAAGTGTAAGCTGCAAATGATGCACACGTATTGCTTAGTAGCTGTAGGATTTATTTCTCACACTTGTCCTCCCTGGAAAACTTTGGGTTTAGACCTTGTTCCTCACTTATAAAAATGAGTTATAGATTGCTTATATCACTATCTTTACTCTTTCCCTCAAAAAATGTGTACTTCTTTCATTCTTGAAATTAAAAAAAGCAAAACTCTCACAGCCATCCAAAGATTTTTAAAAACATGTACTAGAAAACTCTTAGATATGGAAGACGAATCCCATACTCAAACCCTTCCCAGCAGCAGGTTTCCAGGTGACACTGCACACAGATACAGATTTGGATGAAGACTGTCATGGACAAAACAGGCCACAATGCTGCTGTGTTGGTGTTCAGCTCTGAATTCTGCCATTGATGGCTTTGGGAGGGCATTAGAAAGCATGGGGGCAACAAGAAAATGCAGGGAATAAAACAGTTTAAGATTGTTTATTGCACACGGGTTGCACTCCAGAATCAGCTCAGAGGAAGGAAAGATGCTGTTTGTCTGTTTTTGAAATAACTGTATGTACACGTTGGCTTGCCACTAAACGTACTAAACTGTGGCATCTTTAACATCCACTGTTGAAGAGTGGAGTCTACCAGACTCAGGAGGAGAACAGTAGGTGTTTTCTCCCTTATTAGGAGGTTATTAACAAATTTCTGATCTTTAATAAAACTGCTTTAGAAAATACAGAAATGATTAAGTAGAGGGATTTATTAATTGCCCAATCCTTCCCCTGCTTGTGGATGAATGGTTGAGATACTGGCAATTTTTAATGATACCAAACACATAAACATTGGATTGCAAATGGGGTCCTACCCACCAGTGGCTTACTGACAGCTGCAAACTCGTATTTGTTGCCAATCAGACAGAGATACAATACACATATTTAAGAACTCTGAGATTCTTCAAAACATGGTAAAGCGAAGAAGTTAAAAGAAGAGGGTAGAAGTGTCTTACAAACAGACTAATATGGGTACAGAATATATCCAGTGAAAGCATATACGATTGCCCCTGCTTGGAAAAGGCAAAAATGGTAGCACAGTTCACACAGTGCTGCAGGAGAAGTCTAAGAGAGCTGGTACTGTCCCTGCAGGAGCCTGTGTACTGAGGCAACTGAAGAAACATGGTGATGAAAATGAGGGTTATATTTGGAGACATCAGAAAGCAATTTGAACAGATACTTGCTGAAGCAAATGATTCCCAGGACTGATTGCCCCTCTCTGGGAGTGCTACCATTGTACTCCCTGAGAATAGAATTGGCCCTGCATGCTTTGCACCAATGAAAAGGAGATGTAATCTCCTCTAGCACAAAATGTAGCATTTTGACTTTTTTATTGACAAACTAAGCGTCAGCCAGCACAGTCAAATGGAAAAGACACTAAAGAAAGGCTCAAAAACCTCTCCATCTTTCTTATCTACCTTTATGAAGTCGTTGAGGATTAGAGAGTGAAAAGCTATTAAGTGCAATCTATGTGGAGCAAGAAATCTTTTGAGCAGGAACACAACTACATGTCTGAAATGAGGGATATCCACAGAGGGATAATCTTCACTGGTTTAACCCATGAATAACTAAAAATTACAGTGATTTTGTCTTTAACTATAATTTCCCTAGAAGTAAATCATCATCATTGTTATCATGCGATGAAAACAAGCTGGATCCTATGCTTTGAGACAGGATACTTACAATGCACGAGTCATGGACAACATGTCAAGGGAGTACAACTCAGGGACAAAGATTGCATTTGAAGTCAGTATTTTGATCTGCGAAGTAGAGACAACAAAGCCACCACTCCTAGAGTTTTAAGCAATATTTACATGAAATACTTCTGTCAGCTGCTGGCAAATGGTGTTGAAAACAGACAACAATTTAGGAGAATGGTCCACTTGGTGCCTAAAACCATTCTCCTGCCCAAGGCCTCTGTTGTCCACTGCTACTATCTAATTAATCAGAGTTACAAAATGAATTCCTGAGTCTATAATACTGAAGTATACGGAAGTTTCAGATTTGAGTTTGAAAAGGAGTATAAGTTTTCCTTAAATCTGAAGAACAGGTTTACTCGAATCCACATATACTTGCAACTGCCTCAAAGCAAATACGTACAGTATTTGTTTTCAGCAAAAGAAGTGACCTGGTAAGTTCAACAGAAACAATCGGTAATTTTTAGAAACTTTGATAGAAGAAAGTATCATGTGAGGACATAAGTAATATAAGCAGCCTTACACCGACGTAACTGTCACGGGGTTATGACATTTTAAGGTGTCAAATGAAAATCCCCTAAAAAAAATCCAGCTATCCCATCAGAACCTTAAGTTGTTTCCTTAGGCAAATCCAAATCATAAAGAGTACTATTGATGCTGTTAATGCTGCAAACCTCAAGTCTCATTGACTGAAAGGACATCATCCCATCAAAATAAGAGATTGTAAAGGACCAGTAGATTTCTTGGTCTTATACTGTTGACACCCTTTTTTAATCTCATTTACTACTTTATTCTGCAGTATTGGGTCTCTGTTTTTGTCTTTCTTTAGCCTCATCAACTGATTTTTCCTACATATTGCTATACTACTTGTTGGGAGCTGATGGAATATAAGCACCCTAGCATGTTGCCACAAGATAGAGAAATGTGTGGTCTGCATCACACCTATTAATGAAGAATTTCTCTTGTAAGTTGTTCCTTACCAGTTTTCATTCCTTTTTTCCTCAAAAAGCAAAGTTAAAAGTCAAACCTTGAATAAACAACCTTTTAATTTGGTCTGTAGGAGGACTTTGGGAGTCTGACTAGATCCTTTTGTCCTTAGTGTCTAAAAATATTCCACAGGCCAATCAAGGTTTTTGAAGACAACCATCCAATTCCAATGCCGTGAAAACAAACCCCATTGATACCTTGCTAGAGCAAATCCTAACCTAGTAAGCACAAAACAAACCCCATTGATACCTTGCTAGAGCAAATCCTAACCTAGTAAGCACCATCCTAAAGGAGAAATTCTGCCAAATTCCTTCTATGCTGCTTTGGCTTTTAAAGAAAGAACTAGGAAAAAGGCAAAAAACCATGTTTGCTTCTACCAATCTGACTGTGCCCAGAAATCAGCTGTGTGGGAAGACCCCATTCCAGCAAACCCCCTTTACAAGACATCACTGCATTTTAACTGAATACAGCTCCTGACTCTAATTTGATTCCTTGTAGTTGCTCTCTGTATTGTATCTGAAAACCAATCTCAGAACTCATCATCGCCTACACATATACATGCACACACCCTCAAAATTAAGATAGGCTTTCAATAACCCTCACCCACAGATCCAGTGTTCTTTTTCACTGCTAATATTCTCACCATCAGATAAATATTACTTAAAACTGGGGAGAGACATTTTCTGTTTCTCTAGAAACAGGTAACAACAGTGCCAGTTACCTCATCTTTCTACCATCTCTACTGATTTTGATCTCAATTGGATTGCTCTAATTGACTAATATTCCTATTTCCTTTGGAAAACACTTTAACTGTGGCATCTATTCGATAGGTTTTACTACAGTCACTTTTGCCAGCAATACAATACACACATACAGGGCCTTTACAGGTGCACGAAAAGTTCAGACTAGTCACAAATCACAACTATGAATGGAGATTAAGTATAACATTCCTTTCTAAGTACTTAGAGGTTGGCAGTTGAGGCTTCACTTAGAAACGTAGGTATTAAGCCTGAAGGATTTGGCACTAACATGGAACTTCTTTCTGAGGCAAAGGTGGTTTTACTGAAACAATTAATTGTACTTCTGATAAGCAAGGGCTGGTAGCACCAGTTATTGCAAAGGTTACTTGACACTTCCCATACGTTATAAAACCTTCTTTTCAATTGCTGAAAATTTTGCCAACATTCAGCTACCCAGTGTGAAATTTTCCATGCTGAGTGTCTCTCTTAGGCTAATTTATTTACTTCAGGGGAAATATAGCCAAAACGGTCTGCCTTTTCCAAGAATGAGACTGGAGTAAAAGCCATCATTCTGTCCATGTTTAAACAAAAAAATCCAGAAATCTCTAAACTCAGAAAATATCTTGAAAGAAGTGAGCATTTACCATTCGAGAACTTTGTGCTTTTCCTGAGAAACAGAGAAACTGTGCTTCAGATAATTGAACCAGTATTTCTTGAAGTGGAAAATACCTGCAAGACTAGGTAAAAGTTTGTTTAAAAAAAAAATCTATTTTCACTACCGATTTCCATTCCCCGGCAGGACTTAACGTGGCTCCAGTCCACTTCAACCTCTAAACTGAGTACGCAGATCTCAGTACTGTTTGAGCTACATCCCAGTAACTCCCTTGTGCTTTGAAAGACCAACTTGTCCTTGTGGCCAAGCTGGTAGAATTGATGCTAAAACTGATGCAGAAGGGAAAAAGTACAAGACTGGTAGGAAGAGAAGGAAACTGGCTGAAACATTTTGGTGAAGCAAAGAACCTGTTTAAACTAATAACTTGAATTTTCTTCTGGAGAAACCTTTTTCACCATGAAATGAGTCTAAAGAGGGTAAAGTTATAGATTGTGAAAGAGATGCTGTGACAAGGCAAAGGCAAAAGACTATTCATTGCCAGGGTTCAGCCAGAGAAAGGTGTTTGGAAATTCATGCTGCTTCTGCAGAACTAGACATCACTCCACCCTCCACCACAGCATTTGTATGTGTTGCTAGGCAAATCAATTAATCCACAAATCAATTAATCCTCTATGAGATCCAACAGGAGACCCTAGAGTCTGATCTGTAAAACTGCTGAGCAATCATAGCTAGCATTGGAATTGGTAGGAACTATGCCTTGAATATACAAAATACGTTGCAGTACCATGAACTCATTAAAAGTGAAGCCTCAGACAATCAAAAAGCTTTGATGTTGTTTTGTCTTCATCTTCATATCTCTTTGGACAGTTTGCCATCTGTAGGTGTGCAGTTTCCCCTCAATTCATTCAGGCATTGTGAAATTAGATTATTTCATGTCTGTGAAGAACCCAGACACAATAACAATGACTGCTGAAGGAAAACTCACAAGGAAATTGATAATTCTGTATTCAGAACAGCATTTGAATAGTGTGCAGTAAACAAGCCATGGGGTACACACTGAACAATGAAGATAAAAGAAAAAGTTAAATAACTGCTCATTAAGTGAGCAATATCCATCCTACACTTTAAACAGAGCAGAGATTTAGTATCATGTGAGCCTGTGGTTAAAGACAATATAATAATGCACACAGCACAAAGGCTATAGTGAATTTGTAGCAACAACTTAAATTCCTGCATGTCCCAAGTTTTGGGTGTTTGGCTTGGCCACTTCGTGAGAATGCCAAATTCAGTCAGTGTAGCTCTGCACAAAAAGAGGCATAGATCAGTAAAGATTAGAGAGGAGGGTGGTTTCCAGCACTGGCTCAACACAAAGTCCAAGGGTGTCTGTATTCAGTTGATATTAGAAAAGAAATCTGACCACAGCTTTTTATCTCGATCCAGATGTCCTCAAATTTCAAGGCTAATCAGACTTGGCTCTTCTTTGGCACCCTCTCTATTGTGATTTGTTCTCCCTAAGTTGGGAGACTGTTTCTATGAATCTCTTCATTATCTTGATCTTTATAAATGTTGCAATACTAATTCCCACATTAAATTCTACTTATTCTCAGTAAGTATGGGAGGGTCTTTTTTAACAACATCATTTTTAAAATGTAAGATACATGAAGGTCTCCTAACCATCACAAGTTACACAGGACAGAATGTATTTTTCAGTGTGAGACTAGTCAAATAATAGGATAGAGAAGATAATACATCAGTAGTTGAGAGTATTCGAACAGGGTGAGGGTGGTACAGCCATGCTGGAGCAGAAAACCTCTGAAGTCTTACAGGCATTCTCAAATCTCAGTTCCCAAAGCATTATGGCCACATCAAAAACAGTGTGCAAGAAGAAACCCAACAAAAAGTAGTGGGCATGTTCATGACACAGGGAAAGAAATAGAAGTGTCATAAGAAAAATGTATTGAGCCTTACCTTGACCGATACATCAAGAAGCTGTCCACAGAGAATATCAGAAAAGTAGAGACTCAGAGATGGAAAATTGGAGGGTGCAGGTGGAAGTTCCCATTTCCAAGGCAGCCTGCAGCATTACCTTGACATTTGTGTCAGCTGTACCATGTGTAGCCATAATCAATCGAGAGACTGTGTCATTTCACATAACAAAATACTGATGCTTGTGCTGTCTTCCAGACTGTATGCTTTTAAACTTCCACATACACAAACAATGCAGGTCACTGGGCACTATGAATTATCATGGGGGTAAGAAAGTACTTGGTTCACATGTGGAATCACACTATTTCACACATGCATCCTCCTGAAGGACTGCTTTTACAGTCTTTACTCTCAAAAATTTAGCCAAAACATAAAGCAACTCTCAAATTTTCTTTTATACAATAATTTATCCTAAATGTCTTGAAAAAAGCCTGGCAACTGCAACATTTTCTACACTGTTTAATAAAGAACTTTGGCTTATGACGGCTGAAAGCATTTGCTTGTATCCAGTATGAACTCATCAATTGTCAGAAAATATATGGATGGAGATAGAGGTTAGAAGTTCCTGATCCACTTGTCTTGTTTTATTTACTATTACATAAAAACTTCATTGTCTGTCCAGAAATGACAGAAACAGCAAAAACAGTCAGAGGAAAAGAGTATTGACAGAACTGGGAAAAAAGCAAAATCAGTTCTAGCCTGTTCTTCTCCCCACTGCGCTGGCAGCCAGAAAATTCCATATTCTAACCCTGGCCACTGAATCTCATTTCCCATATGAGAACAAGGACAGCACTCCTTTCTGATACCCGGGATGGCACATCTGCCTAAGGCCTAATTCCTACTCCCAGGACAAAAATTTCACAGATAACTCACACTAGCCTTCAAGCCATGGTAAGCAGTAATGGCTTCATACAAGAGCACAGGAATCTAAAGTTCTTGGCTGTCACACAGCCATGGACCCTGCAAAGAGCATCCTGCTACTGCAGGTATCTCAGCAAAGCTGAAACTGTCATCTTCATAAACATTTCTGCCAGTATGTGGGAATCCTGTCTGTAATCGAGATTAACCAGCTGACACATCTGCAGCGTTTCTCAGAGCGTCTTTCCATTCTCGGCATCTCCCCCTGCAGTGATGCCACAAATCGCTCGGACAAGGCGACCCTCCGCTTCACGAGTCCTGTCTTCGCCCGCAGTGTCAAGAGCAGAGCAGCCGTGGCTGCAGGAGGACGGAGCCCATGCCGCTCTGTCGTACCCTGAACTTGGTACAACACCGCCATCTAGTGGACGCCAGTCCGGGGACCAGCTGTGCTTCTACAGTAGCTCAGAGTTGCCGAGCTCCAGGTATGATGAAGGGTGAAGAATGGCCACTCAACTCTGTCTAAACACCAGCTTGCTTCTTCTCATTTACAAACTGTGGTGAATATCAAAGAGGAATCCATCTGTTTGTTCTGTCTTTATTCTCATCCTCCCCATTAAACTACTCCGAAAAAGGGTACTAGAAAGAAACATGTTTACTGCATGTCAACACCCATTTACATGAGAGGAAACAAATTTACATGTTGCTAAAATCCCACTCCAAGTTTTTTTTAGAAGATCTATGTTTAAAAACATATCCAAGTTCATCTCTTTAGCCTTCTGATTTGACTAGCCCTCTGGCAAAATTTCATAACATGCCTTCAGATTGCTCATTTCCCACAACCCAGCAGTCATAGTGAAGACGCTGGTGCTTGCTGTGTTTGAAAGATTTGTGTGCAGCTGTTCTATGGGGGCAAACTAAAATATAGCAGCAGTGCATCTCAACACCTAGCTATTGCTAATCAATTTGCTTAAAAAAGGGGTACGGTTACATGAATGGGTCCAACTACTTCCTTCTGTTACAGTGATCAGAGCCATATCTAGGTTTATGATAGCCTACAAACCTCATTATCCACACATTATGATTATTGCTAAAATTAGCTCACAGGATTATCTACAACTACCTGACAAGAGGTTACAGACAAGTGAATGTTATTCTTTTCTAATAAGTAACAAGTGATAGAACAAGAGGAAATAGCCTCAAGTTGTGCCACTGGAAATTTAGATTGAACTTCAGGAAAAACATCTTCACTGCAATGGTCATCAGGCATTGGATCAGGATGCTCAGGGAGGGGGTTAAATAGACATCCCTAAATGTGTTGGGTAGATATGGAGCTTAGGGACATGGTTCAGCTGTGGGCTTGGTACAGCTGGGTATAATGGTGGGACTCAATGATCCTAAAAGTCTTTCCCAATCAAAATTCTATTAATAGAAAAAATCGTTATTATCATACCCCTTACCTCAGTTAAAAGTTAGTTTTCCCTCAAACTCATAACCTAGTTTTCAAATGCCAGTTTCATTCTACAGATTTCTCAAGTCAATTTAAAGCACATAAGATCTCAGAAGAAGCATTGTAGAAATACAGTTTGCTGTCAGAATGTCTCCTGTAAGGTTTATATAGTTTGTTTTAACAATGAAAGCTTCTAATAGTAGTACTGGGTCCTTGTCTGGATCCCTGTGCATCCCATCTAGGTTGCCATTATAGTCATGGTCTCTGGCCCACGACATTATTTTAACCAAGAACTTTTAGGTAAAGGAAAAAACCCCTCCCCACAAAGGGAGGGTTTAACAAAACCATTAATGAATCTGCAGGCAATGAAACAACTTACTACATTTGTGGAAGAAAGGCACTAAGACATTAAAATGTCATCCCCCTCACAACAAAAAGAAACCCCACACAACACCAAGGCGAGGAGAACAGGGGTGAATGGGGGATGCAGAAACTTTTCAAACCCTAACTTTTCTGCAGAAAATACACAAATTAGAGTTACATATCCTGCTCCACTTTTAAAGAATAACAAGGCTCAAGAGTATTTTGTGTTCTTCCCTCCCCTGCTTTTACCCCAGGGAAGGCAGTGTTGCTAATAAAACCCACAAAGATCAACCCTAAAAATAAATATATCTTGTTGGTCTAGACAGCTCTGGCTCTTGGAAGAATTTGATACGGGTGGTAATTACACTTCGTTTTCAACCCATATATGAATTCAGCATTGGCAGGATGTGTCAGACTTTTTATCTTCCTATCCTCCCCTTATTCATCCATCAGTATTTACAAGGCATTTATCATAGCAAAAACAGTGCTGGAGACTAAAGTCCGTTGTTTATTCACACAGCAATCAGCACAGACAACAATAGTGGAAGCTGCTTTTTTACACTACTCTGATAGTTCTTGCACCATACAAGGGTTTATGGTGAGAAAGGGTCTCTTTTTTCATGAGCTTGTTATTTGCCTACTAGATTATTTTAAGGTCTCTGAGGGAAGGCAGAATGTACATACAAATATGTAATAAAAGGGATCCTCTCCCTGAATGCCCAGCTTCCATGCTATCCTTAGACCATCGTGACTCCAACACAGCTATTACATTAATAATAAGAAATGGACTAGGAGGTATCAATTTTACAAGAGAATATGTGTTGGATGATAACACCACCAAAAGCTATTGAGCACTCTGTTAAAATACAGGAAAGAACAAGTATTTTTACCATTATCTCCTCCACTTCACTAGAGATTGCTTACATGGCCTTGAGGAATCAGCAGAGCAGCTTACTTGGTGGTGAACAGATTTTTGTTCTTTGATGGCCTTTACAAAGTCCTGTCCTGAAGCCCATGGTTCACAATGCAAAAAGAGGTTAACAATGACTCTTCCAGCATCAGAGACTGTAAAGGTATTTTTGTGATGACTGGACTTCCCCTTTTGATCACAATGTGGTCCTAAGTGCACTTTACTAGTGAAGATAACTTCTGTCATCTAGCCAGATGACAGAAGAACTTGGTTTAGCTTGAATTCTCATTTTCCTTTTTTCACTATTTTTCTAGCTGCTTTCACCATCACTACTGTAAAAACAGTTGCAAATGGGGTAAACCAAGCTAAGTCTAATTCCCTTCCACAAAATTGTGTTCTTCTCCTTCATGGTAAAGATTTTCATTAATTTAACTTCAAGGAAAGAATTTCAGGGAGGAATTGTATTACTCATTTGCCTGCTGTTCTTGGCAGGCAGTGACATGTACAGAGTAAAGCCACAAGTCTTATTATTGCCTTCAAGTTAGAGGAGAAGAGACAGGAACAAAGACATTGCTGTTTCAGAATTAAAGAGGAATGAGTAATGGATACTTTGTGGGTCAGAGTAACCTGTATGGACACTCCAGAGTTATTCTTTGAACCCCAAGATCTTCAGGAAGTCATTCATTTCTTAAGCCATTTTCAGTAAACTTAGAAAACATACAGCACAGGATAAAGTTAATCTCAGTTCTTCTCCTGTTCACTGTTGAAGACTGGTTGCACTTGTATCAGAACCACTTGTGTAGTTTCAGACTGTATTGTGAGGCTTTATACACAAGGCTATGGTTGTTTTGATACAGCTTTATGCAGAGAATGTTTTCACTCTACAGGAAAACATGTATTTGGGAAAAGCTACCTGAAAATGTCTACTGTTTTTGGTGGAGCTGCAGTATATCATACCAGTATTCCCTTACCTTTAATTTCCTCTGTAATGTTGATGCTCCTGGCTGAAGTCAAGATAGAATGAAAATGGAAATGTGGTGTGTGTGTTTTAGTACAGCAACTAACACAATGTAATCCAAATTCAATTGTTGCCTTCTGACTAGACCTGGATACCATGGCAGTCTAGTATCCAGACTAGACTGGATACACACTGCATCTGGGCAATGGGTCTGCCCCACTCAAATGATTCTGCACCATAAGGTCTCTGGCTTAAGATCAGAGGTGGATGTAGCTGTGGGAACTACAGTAGTTATCATTCCCATCTGTTTGCACCATTTTTATGTCAGAGTTCACTAGTCTCCCAATGAGGAAGACTGAATGGTCGATGTAATCCTATTCAGTTACCATGTGATACAGCTTGCTATACCCACAAACACTAAAATCAGCTGCAGTCCTTGCTAGTATTCCAGACTGGAAACTGTAATACTTGAAAAAAAGAAGAGGGAGAAGACAGAGGAAGGCAGAGATAATTCTTCTGCTGATCACAGCCAAACCTGACTGTGAGTGTACATTTGACCAGAAACTTGGCGTTCTGTGTATAGGTTCCTGGGTCATGGTTCCTTCACTTGCACTGTAAGTAAATTGTTTTATAGCCATACTTCAACTTCGCACATCAAAACTACTTAGTGCCAAAGCCTTTAGGAGAGAGCTAGAAGGGCTAGTTAGTCAGCATTTGTTTGCTGCTGAATCTCACCAATCTCAAAAGGATCCATGACTGCAGTGAATGTCCAGTCCCACTCTGCCACTGATTCAGGGAAATCAGACTTTTACATGTAGAATTGGTAGCAACACAAGACCAGACCTTCTTGAGAATTCAGCCCTAGGCACATTACCACAGGAGCCATGAGTTTAGGAATGGCTGTTCAGCTTTGGAAACAATAAAAGAAGGACTAATAATGTGATGAGCCACAATATTACAGTCTGAAACCCTAAGTTCCCAGAAATGTGTAATATATGAGTATGTGAGAACAGTCACAGAGCCAACTTCAGCCCTGTGCATTGTTTTTAACTATAAAGTGAAGAAACGGTGTGTGTGTATAAAGCAATTCTTCCAGAGGGACATCTACTCTTCAGCAATCAACAGTTTAGGACTGAGGGATCACACCTTAACTATTGTGTTTAGCAGTCACAAATGGATCTACCCTTCATAAATTATCTTAATCCCATTTTTAACCAGCATGGACTTCTGACCTCCACACCATTATGTGGCAGTAAGTTTCTAAACTTAATTGGGAGTTGCAGAAAAAAAAGCTGTAAATGCTAAATTGTTGTCCAGTGTTGTCCAGCTACTGGACAGAGCAATGTTCATTCCTTCACTCATTCATTAACATCCTGGGTAAAATATATCCCACCTTAGACTGCTTAAATATTAATGATTAGACATAACTGAGAAAGAAAAAAAAAGTGTTTTCAAGAGCAGGCACTGTTGGGTATCATCCAAACTGCCTTCACTAACAATACTCCCTACCCACTACTGTCTAGACCAACAATATTCAGATAGGAATCTGAAGCCTGATCACTACACTGAAATCTTATTCATGTAGTTCATCACACATTGCAAGCCAGAATACCTTTCTCTGTGCTACATGCCACTGCTTTTAGAGCCATGGGATAGCATGCTGCAAAGAGCTATAAAACCCTCTAACATGGGGAGTTAAGAAAAAAAAAGTCACTGCACACTAGAGCTGTTGCATCTCTAAGACATTAGCCAAAAGATGGCTGCACAAGCTGTGTTCACTTCTGTGGCTGCCTCAGCAACCTAGCTGATAAACAACACCCGTTTCAGCTGAATAATAATAACAGAAAAACCTAAGTGCTTTGCTCACTGTTGGCATTTCCAGTGGAGTACGAAGTGTCACAGAACAACAAGTCAAGCAGAACTTTCTGCAAACGGAGATTTCAGCATCTGCAGGGCTCGCAGGAGCATTTCACATTCAGCATCTATCTTTGAAGGTGAAACTTCCTATTACTTGGTTGCTGAGGAAACAATTACATGCAAGTAAATTGGCTCCATTAAATCAACAGTCTGAAACACATGGGGGCAAGCCAGTGGACTTTTTTTTCCAGAAATAAGACACTTCTATCATGGAAATAGTCTTAATGGTTGCTGACACTAGAATTAAAGCAGCAGAAAAATGTGAAGTTCGCTAAAACACAATAGATATCTTTTATCCATACAATATATGGCACCAGAATATTCAGTGTTCTGGGGAGGATAATTAATAAGTCTTTTGATGAAGTTCTTCTAATTGTCTATGATGGGCTGTGTTGGAGGGGGATTATTGAGTTTTAACATGGAACAAGAGCCATGGGGAATACAAATAAAGATTGCATGATCAACATCTTTGATCTGGGAATTGCTATTCTGTAATCATCTGCAAAGCATCAGGAGTGCCCCTGGCACTGTATATATAATAATAAACGATTAACAATAAATCATGTAATTAAATCTTCACTTCGAACATTCTTTTCATAATTTCTGCCTCAGATTTAAGTTCCCACATCAGTCATATTAGGTCCTCATAATATTATTGAAGTTCCTACACTTCAGCTTTTAAAAATTCCCCAAGGGATCTATTGTTTCTTTGTTTAATGTGTTTATAAGCCAAAGGCTCCACTAAATACAAGACGGAAACTCCCAGACCTTTAAAAACTTTGCCACCAGAGACATGTCTTAGGAAATGAGACCATTTTTGTCATTCCATCACGTAACTATTAGAATGTCAATCGATCAGAGAAGTTACAAAAGAGAAACAGGAAAAATACTCCCCTACAACCCCAGATCAAGTCACTAAGGCCCCAAGACACAACTGCTTCAGACAGTGCTCCTTCCATCACTGATCTGGTCACTCACATAATCCCCTACTAAGACTATTTTGGATCACAATCACTTCTTATGCCTCATATCTTTGTAGATGCCTTCTGTAAGGACAAGAAAAATACAAAGCCTCCTGGTATTTCCTTGGTTTGGAGAATAAGGAGATATGCAGATGCTTACATTCACTTAAACCCAAGCTGTACATTGTCCCCTGCAGATCAGAAAGAAACATTGAATCTGAGATAGGACATTTTACCAAAAACAGTGCATGTTTCGAGTGTCAAATGCTGACATTTAAAAGTTAATTCCAATCCAATTTCAAACAGACATTTTACAGAGAGCAAGAGAGAATGATGAGGCCACTGTCAGTATGCTGGAGAAGGTGCAGTCTACCAGTGACAGAACTTTCCCTGTTGAAAATTATCTGACACTGCACTCTGTAATTCAGATAACCAGTGAATTCTAGTTATTTTAGAGGGGTTATCTTGTCTAGCTGCAAGGCTCTTGTCAGCTGCTTGTCTCATTTATCTAATAAGTAAAATTAATTCAGAATTTAAGTGTTCTTTGTGAAGCCACAGAAGATAAGTTGGGGTGCTATGGTTTACAAATTCAGCCTCAAAATTCTACAGCAGCATTCTGCTAAGTGGGGAGCTTACACTTGAGTAGAAGTGTACCTATCTGATATCCAGAGTTACTGTTTAAAAGCCCAAGTCTGAAGTGTGAATGCCTGGCATCAATCTGAGCAACACCATGCTAGTAAAGACTGTTCATCTGCAGTTGATGGCAGTTTCTTGACATAGAAGAGCTTAAAATGAGGGTTTGCCAAGAGCCATGGGTGAAATATAAATTCCTTTGGTCTTGACTAATGCATTTTAAGTGACTCCCACTTAGGGTCAAGATAATTACAATCTCTATTTTGTTAATCAGTTAAAAAAACAAACACAATCTGTATTGGCCTGGAAAGTTACACATTCCAGTGAACATGAGGGATGGTGAACATTGCCTGTAGGCCAAACACAGCCCACGCAGAGCTTCACACTGTTGGAACTTTCATCTTCAGCACCCTAAGGTACAAATCAGAGAGACTATAGAAACATGTGGTGCTCCATCTTGCTCCAACCTAACACATACTGCATGCTAGGGCCTGTACCTTACGTGAGCCATAGTGTCACACAACAGTCGAGAAGATTCCCAGTTTGTTGTTTAATCTTTAAAGTATTGGAGGTGGGGAGAGGGGAGGGGAGCTTAGTTTGGATTTCAAGAGGATGAGACTGAGGTGCAGCTTACATAACCAGCATGGTTCCACCAGAGCTGCTTCTTGTTCAACAGCTAGTAATTGACAGAGTCTGCTGAGCCTTGAGGAACTGCATTCTCAAGACACGTATGTCCTAAGCTAATACTTACAAGTTGCTAAAAAAATACAAGTGCATTTCCCTCCTACCTCACCAAATTCCATTTATATAGAACAAAAATCACATGCTTAGCTGTAAAGGTATCTGAAAAGACTGCATGACTTTATTCCTCACCATGTTTCACATAAACAAGGTATTTTTCATGGTAGATAATGTATGTCACATGACCTAGTGTTAAATGAGTGTAAAAGGAATGTTAGAAAAATGATGCTTGAATAAATGTACTTGCAGCTGTATCTCTAATACCTTCACAGGACTTCATGATATAGCTCCATTAGAGATTCCAGATTGCCTGTGCAAAGTTATGATCATAATTAACACAGATATTATATATTAAAAAATGCTATTGATCAATGCTGAAAACACCTGTGAAATAACTAAAAACTGACTAAAACACAGAGACAAAGAGTTTCAACAGGTCCGTTTAGTACCCAAGTCCTTAAACACCTATCATTCTACTAATGACATGCAAGTTATTTAGCTGTAGCAGCACGGTAAGAAAGGTATAGCATACATACATTTGGCATTTCTCATTCCCAAATCTTGGGCCAGATCTGAGGATCACATCTCGTTTCTTAGCATTCTGTTCTGTTTTCTGAATTACCTTTTGTTGATTTGAACTTCACAGCAGTACAAAAATGTAGCTTTTTGTAGAGAAACAGATTGAGTTAATTCAATCAGGCTAAGTCCTTTTTTTTTTTTTAAGACTCACAAATATACTTTAACCTTTCTAATATAAACCACCACAGAGATATGACAACAGAAACTTATTTTGTGATAACATTACTCACTTATCTTTGCATTATCAATGAAGGAAACTAGATTTGATCCCATAGTTTCAGTTTAATTTCTCCTCCAACACCTTCAGTATAGGTGGTACCAGCTTCTTCCATATCAATAGCAGAAAATATGGCCCATGTACTCACGGTCCAATCCGCACCACTTGTATGAGACTCTTTAAAGAAGACAGCAACGTACCCTTATTCACAGCTCTGCCAGGATCTCAGCATGCAATTTTGAACAAAATGTGTAGTTGTATTACCCTGCTTTTTTTTCTTCAGATAAAAGAAATTAGATAATTTATAAACTCCTCTGTATATACTTGCAGATTTATGAATGAAGCATTCCTCCCTCCCCAGCTATTGCATTCCTGCAATGGCTTTCTGCTTGAAACAAAGGATGTTGGTTTAGAAGGGTAAGTAATAAGCAACTTAAAACCAAAAGGAGCCTAGCCTGAGGTCAGCATGACCTGCAGTAACTGCTCCAGCTGCTCTCAGACACTCATCAAGGGTTCTCACCGTCACCTGACACAGCAACCTAGAACAGCAAAACCACGTAAAAAAAAATACTACAAAAACAAAATACAAAAAAAACCTCAAAACCCAATCATCCCAAAAACCTCCATAAGACAAAGCCTCCTGTCAAAAGCATACTGTTCATAGGGCAAAAACTACTAAGTTCATTCCTAGTTTTAAAAGAATATTAATTTGAAGAAAAATCTGTTAAGAAAGTCAATGGACATTAACTCTTGCTTATTTGAATTATATTACTATCTGCAGAGCTTTCAGATTTCTTTAGAAGCAGAAGGCGTTCAGATTAGTTTCTCATGTAAGCATTCAGCGCATAAACACCAGAGTCAGACTGAAGGGAACAGTCATACAACAGAAAAAACTGCTCAAGGCAAACTGGCTTCTTACCTCATATATTTTCATTCTGTGTTTATAGCCTCTCTGTATAGGAGTCTCACAACACCATTGTATAAAACATAAGTGAGTATCTGATCATGAAGTAAACAAACAAACAACTTATTGAACATTCAGCTCAAATTTCAATTGAGTCTTAAATGTCACATGTTTAGCTGAGGCGGGTTCTGTTTGTTTGTCTTTTAAAGCATCTAGACCTTTCATAGGCTAAAGACAGCGAGTGGGGATGTGTTTCATATACCCGCTGGCAATTCTTTTTTGAGACCATAATTTCCACCTTGTTCAGTTCCTCTGAAGTGTCTTTGTTATAGTCCTCCTTTGTGTTAGTAACAACAGGCTAAAGAGAGAATCCTGAAACCTCTACTCTACACTGAGAGGACTCTGATGTCACTTGAAGCAGTAACCAAATGAACATCTTTCCCCTAATTGCAGTGCTGGCTTGAGCAGTTTCTGTTCCCTGAACTCACCAGAAACAATTCAGGTTAAAGCTACGCATCTTCCAGCTTTGTCAGCTCCTCAAGCTGCTCAGACACTGTGAACTTCTCAGGCCCTGCAAGTGCTTTCATCAAGAAGCAGTGAAATATGGAAAATATTCTGTAATTTCTCCCTCATGCATCATACAAACTTGCACCTATCGGCTAGCCACACAGGAGATGAGAACCCAGTGGGTTTCAAGAGTGGAAGTACAGTCGAATTTTCTCCAAGACTAAGGATATCACTCAGCAAAGAAAGGGGTTCATTTCCAGCTAGAAAAAAGTCCTACAAATATGATACATACATTACATCTCTTGACTTTGAGAATTTTTGAGCCAGACTCAAAGTTTACTACCATTTTGAAGCATGCTTTAGATATTCAGACACCATTTAACTCTCAACAGAAATAAAAATCCTGGGGATTAATAACTACTATCAGCACCAGGCAACTGCTAATGCCACAGGCAAAGCTTACAGTAAATGAAAAACCCAAACACCAAGTAGGTGGACAATTAGTTGAAAGGATACTCTGCAACTCAGCCTAACATCTCCCCTTTAGCAAGGGCAGGAACTCCCAGGGCAGAAATACCTTGAACAGAAGCTAAATGCTTCAGAGATGTTTTAGAACAGGTCGAAAGACAAACCCATACGTAGCTGCACTTCTTTATGAAATAGCTAATGAGATAGGCAGTTTTGAACAGGAAGCAATGTATCTGACATTTCTCCTACTAGTCTGTTGAGATTATCATCAGCTCAAAACTATAACCACAGGTTGTGACTCAAGTTTTAAAAGTTTGAGATTTGCTTAATGTGGAAGATGTCCACAAATGCCAACTTTACTGACACATCTTCTACAATGCGTGCTCTACCTACAGCAGACTCATCAACACGTAGGTATCTCTTTACTGATGTTTCAGATCAGCTTTTTTTCTTTAAAAAAAAAAACCCACAGCCCAACAGAGGAGAGATGGAAGAAAAAAACAACCCTCTCAGTCACAAAGAGCATACTAGAGTATATTCTTGAAGCTGAGCTATAGGATGCAAAAGCAGGAAAATGCAAGGAGGATTTGGTCAGAGGTTTTGTTTACATTCTTAACATTTACTTTCTTGTGATCAAATGAGTCACTTAATTCAGATGTATAGCCGTGCACCCTTTTGAAGAAAGAAATTAAGATTAGAAGAGACAGAACTATACTGAAAAAATGCAGACAGTCTAAAAGATACTGGATCAAGAGCCAGCAGATCTGCTGCCAGCATGACAATACTGTTCTTTCTGTCAGACTGCTTTCTCTGTGCAGCCACATCAGTCAAAGAACAACATTCACCCTCTTTTCAGAGCTGTGAATCAAAGCAGATACAAGAAAAACAATAAGATGGAGAAATGCTAATCTACGAAGTTCCACCCCAGGGATGTCAGAGGCCTTCAGAGGGATGAAGCCTTATCAAGTTGTATAAAATGATGCAGGAAACTTCATATTCAATACCTGAAACCCCATATGTAAAATATTTCTTCTATTTCATGCGACTGCAGAAAAGGTGGGGGGAAGCCTCGTATAGGCATCACTGCCTCAAGAAAGAAAATAGTCACAATGGCTGGTTTTAGGATTGAGTACAGCAGACAGATCTCTTGTGATTCCCCCACAAGATGCTGTCAACCTGGAAGGTGCATGTGTACAGCATTGCTGGTTTCAGGTTGGTTTTACGGGAATGAGTGAAGGGCAAGTTCTAAAAGCTTTAACACTTAATCGTGAGAATAATCACTATTAGCTGGTACTGAGATTAGAGCCTGTGCTTTAAGGATAGAACCACATTAACACAGAAACAACTATGAATATGTGATTTCCACCAACAGGTAACAGTAATGATTGTAAGGCTTGGTATATAAATGTTAAGCCTTATGCTCAATTTGACTGTGGGCTGTAGCGGAGCTTTGGATCTCTTGCCTTTTATAAACAGTACCTCAGTCAATAAGAATTTAACTTGCAGAAATGCATTACAAATGTAGAACAAATCAAATTAGCTCTCCGATGTTATGTGTTGATATCTCATTTCTTCCTCTGACTTCTGCTAACCACTGGAATGCAGCATCTGGGCTGCTGGGGGAGACAACTGTTTTACTAAGAAGTACTAAATATAGGTGCTCCAGAACAAATTACAGCACAAATCAAGATTTGGAGCACCATTTGCTTGCTTCAAGTTTTTTCCCTGCCACAGATATTTGAAGGCTCTAAAAGAATTTGGTAACGTATTCAATTACAACAACTTAATGTTCTACGTACCTTGACTTACATTTGGGCAGTATACTGTCTCCTTTTTAAAAAGCAAAAACTTAACTTACATGGAAGTTCTTTGTGATTTTCTTTGTGATTTCCACAAAACAAACTGGTTAAGGGGTTACGTGACTTACTCAAAATTCTACACAGCACTTCACCCTGATTTGCATTAAGTGAGGGGCTTCAGTGACACACATATAAAATGAATGAATTACATAGAACTACTGTCCAGGTTACCAGATTTGAGAAAAGCAAATGAAACTTACTGCAGCAGAAGTGAATTGTATTAGGTAGTGATCAGATTATTAATCATGTAATAAATGGTACCACTGGTAGTCTGCAGAAACAGGCTAGAACACTAGATGATCTACTGCAGAGAACAACTACATACCAGCCTGGGCTTTGGGTCACATCAACAGACTGATCAAAGAGCACAATGTTTAGCTAGCACAGATGCTTAAGGTAGGTGTTTATCAAACAATTCATTTCAGAAGTAATGCTAGAAACCTAGTGACATTTTAATAATTAAAATCAAAGAGAATCTGGAAATGCATGCCTTACCTAAGATACTACAAATATTTTATGACTTAAGTATATAATATAGATTTAGCTTTCTGAAATTGCTAGAACTATAAGAGTTTTCAAGAACCATTTTATTTCCACATGAATATTGTATTCACAAGTAAGAAAATTTATCACAGTAATGATAAGGCTGGAAAAGACCTTAGATCATCCAGTCCAACCTAAAACCAACCAAGTAAACCTAAACATCTGACATCTAGATCATGCCATTATCTTTTCCATTTAAAATTTACTTGCAGAACACAAAAGTTTATCCAAGTAAGAAACACTGTACACATTTTGTGGTTTGAACAACTTCCTTCTAATTCACAGAACACGCTTACTTTGGAATTTGATCTCTTCTGAAGATTTCCATATGCATATTGAGACCATAACTCTTCGTGTTTGCCATGTACCATACATTAGAAAACATTGCTAAACCCCTTAATGATCAGTCATTAGCCAACTCTTCCAAGAGTTCATGCAGTTTTCTGTGATAGTTTGTCCACCCAGAGAGACTATCAGCATGTCTAGTTCCTTGCTGTTGCACGCAGTCACATCATAAATTGATCAAATGGCATTGTAAAACTAATAGGCTTTTTGGCCAGAGTTTCCAAATTTTGGGAGTGGGCCTCTCTTCCATCCAAACAAATTTGGGTAACAATGAAAAAAATTCACTCACAGAATGTCTGACTACCTCTTTTTCCTCAGTGGTTCTCATTTTCCACCCCAACCCACATCATCTATTCTCTTCCTTCCACCCATTCTTTTACACACTCCCAAAAAAAAAAGCTGCCTTGGAAACTGGACTTCAGTTTTCTGTAGAACTTTCCATATTTTCATACCCATTCTTTTTGTTTAGTATATGAAAGCAGCTTCCTGTTTAGAAACATGGGAATCATACACCCTCAGTACTGATGTATTCAACCCATCAATGATCCTGGCATGAATAACTTCAGCCTTAAGCCTGATGGGATTTTCTGTACATGTCATTACAAGTCTAGAAAACAACACAGGACTTTTGCCATCTTGCACAGCACCAGCTCCCTTCTATTAAGAATTCTAAGGGCTTACTACCTTCCTTCCCCAACTTGCATTTTAAATTATAGGTTTCTGCAAGTTCAAAAAAGGCAGTAGTGTTGGTAACTTGAAATAAGCTGGAATATTTGTCATCTTGAGAGTTTTAGCGCACCTGTTCCTAAGTGCAGGCTGCTCCTTGTGATGAATTCTAACTGCAGTGAAGTTCTCCAGCAGAGTTACTGGACAGCCATACAAGTAGCACTTAAATGAGTGGGTGCAGAAGCAGCCTTGTGTACCATACACAAGAATGTGCTGCTCTTCTCCAGATAGTGTTTAGCAGCAAAGTGGTTAACCACAATTTATTCTACACAGTGTAATTCTTCAGCCAATGCTACTATCAAAGCTGCTAGTCTGGAGTTTATGCATTTTAAAAAAACAATACGTACCATTTTACTTTAACTCCTTGGGGGCTTGATCTGTGCCTACATAAACATGAAAATATATTTTGATCTTTACTTATAGGCGAACAGAAGTTAATTTCAAACTGTCAGCAAGCACCATCCTAATTAAAACAAACAAGTACCTGTACAACTACAGGGCCTGTTCATACAGGCCACATACATCAGTCAGGCCAAGTCAACCAAGCTTGAACTGGAGGAAGTGCAGCACCATCTAGTGTCTTATATGTTTGAGAATCAAACCCCAATTTTAGAATCCACACAAATTTTGCAGGTAGCTGACACTCTCACAGAAGCAGTAAAGCATCGTAAGTCCAACTATATCAACACTTCTGAAAAAGAGAATTATGTAACTAAAATTTTGTTTAAAAAGAGCTGCTGAGAGTCAAATGTTTGCAGGCAGAACAGAATTTCCCTAGAGACAAAGGACTGAGAAATATTCTGACGCCTACCAAAAAGATGCAGTCCAAGCTAAAAACTACCAGAAGGTAATACCTATGAAAAGCTATTGGAAACAACAAGAAGCTAAGAAATATTAAATATTCTGGTAGACTAAAAACATGAGGCAATATTTGCTAAAAATTTGAATTTAGGAAAAATTCACGATACAGTTGCTTTTAAATACATTGAAAGCAGGAAACTTGACAAAGAATTAGTACAGCCAATGGATGATCAAAGAATAGAAAGGACAGTAAAATTAAGACCACAGAAAACCCTTTAAAATTTATTTGCTTTAATCCACTTTCATTACAGAGGATCTTGGTCTGACTCTCACTCTGGAGAGCTCAATTTGAATTGGAGGGTCAGTAAAAGGTCCTACTGGGCACTTCAGCGGCAAACAATGATAGAATAATCAAACAGTAAATACCCAAGAAATCAACTAGACGCTAATTGAGCTAGCAGCCACCATGCATAATCTCTCATGGAAAACTTAAAAAGAAACAGAAGGTAACAAATTAGACGGATTTAAAGAGTCAGGGGTTCAGGTGAGCTGACCTCTTCCAACTGTTCAGATAATCTGTTAATGTACCGGACATACAGATAAAGGTGTCACGCTGGCAAACAATCACAGAATCATGTAGGTGGGAAAAGACCTTTAAGATCATTGAGTCCCAACACTTAACCTAACTCTACCAAGCCCACTGCTAAACTGTGTGTAAGTTCTATATCTACATGGCTTTTCACACACATCTAGTGGTGGTGATTCATCAAAGATCCAAAGCTCCTGAAGAGACTAACTTTGTAAAACAACTAAAGCATTCCATAAAACTACTAAAATCCTAATACACCATCCAAAAATAAGTGATATAGGTATCAAATACTGGGAAGTATCTGAAAGAAAACACTATTCAGGTAAGCACATCATTCCCATTTGTACATTACTTTTCCATTAATTGGCAGTTGCAGAACACACAAGTGACACATTTAAAAGATCTGTGACTTTTTATTTGGGTTATTCTGATCTTCTGTAGTTGTCAACCTTCATCCCAACAGGGTTTCAGACTCTGAATCAGAGAGCACAAGACCACATCCAGAAAATGCTGTTTCCATCCCTGCACAACTCAGCAGCCTGCAGCTGACTTGAACAATCTTTCAAAATTTCTTCTTCCAGAAAAAGCCGCCTAAGAAGTAAAAGCACCCTGGCAACCAGCGTGGCCCCAAAAAAGCATTTTTAAGCTTTGGAAGTCATCAGAGAGACATATTATTAAGGGAAAAAAAATAAATGGCAGCAAATAAAGAAAATGTTGGCCTCACATTTCTACTATCATTCTCAGAAAATCTAATAAACATTAACAGATATTCATCATAAAATTTATAAACTCAAATATTCCTGCTGTAACAACACTGTATCATCACAGTGATATATACAAAATACATAACATTCCAAAAGAAAAATAATCCAACACAAAAATCATAGTACAAAAAGTGAGGCAGCTTTCACCAAAAATTATCAGATGAATCTCTTTGCAGCCTGGGAAAAATCTCAAGAACAATTAGGAGTAAAGACAAAAGTACACTCTGCTAACTCTGACAATCTTGGCTCAGTGGTATTCTCACACAAAGTGATAGGCAGCAAGTTCAAAACCAAGCTCAAACCTAACAAAGAGACAAAACCAGAAGTATTTCTTCAGAGTAAACACATGCAGTTTGCAACATAACATTGCAATACAGAACAAGGCTTACCAGACTCTCTTCCCAGACTCTTGAAAGGATGTAAGCTACTTAGTGGAAATCATTCTGATTCTGTGAAACACTCTTCCAGATGTGCAGGTCCCTAGGAATTGTAGGGCTATCACTGTGTTCACCTATTCTTACTATCTCTCTACTCTAGCTTTTATTTTGGCCTCCTAGAGCAGTACAAGATAACAGGGTAAATAGAATCTTAGTGCAGTAACCCTTGTACTCCCCTGTTCCAGAAGCAAAAAACAGTTGTAGCATGACTAGCTTTCTTCCAGCATTGAGGGTGATGTGCATATGGAAAAGGAGTTGCTCCTTGCTGAGCTAACTCTTGCAGGGACAGAGATGAGATGGGAATAATGGAAAATTGTTTTCAGCCTAGTCCAGACAAGCTTCAAGCAAGGACACTATAGTGAGGTAAATCTACAGTAAATACACTTCATACTTCTTCATTCCAATAATGTTAAAGCAGTAAGCTTTACATTTGTCAATGCTTCTTTAAATTTGCACTCAAGGGACTATATATGAAAAAAGCATCATGTACCCATTTCAATTAAAGTTTTGCGTATGTGTACAAGTGGATCACAGAACAGAGTAACAGAACAGTTGCGGTTGGAAGAGACCTCAAAGATCATCTAATTCCAACCCTCTGCCATGGGCAGGGATACCTCTCACCAGACCAGGTTGCCAAGAGTTTCATTCAACCTGGCCTTCACAGAATCACCGAGTTATTTAGGCCAGAAAAGATCTCCAAGATCATCAGGCACAGCCTATGGACCTAATATCACCATTTCAGCTAGACCATGACAATAAGTGCCACATCCAGTCTTTCCTTAAACACCTCCAGGGACAGCGACTCCACCACCTCCCCAGGCAGTCCATTTCAATGTCTCACCACCCTTTCTGTGAGGAAGTGCATCCTAACATCTAACCTAAACCTCCCCGGCACAGCTTCAGGCCATACCCTCTCATCCTATCACTCCTTGCTTGGGAGAAAAGCCCATCCCCCATCCGTCATAACTTCAAGTTACAGACACTTGAACACCTCCAGGGATGGAACAGCCACAACTGCTCTGGACAACCTGTTCCAAGGCCTCAGCAATTTCCTCCCAATTTCCAACACAAATCTTACTCCCTTTAGTTTATTTTTTCCTTTCTAGAATAAAGTGCAAGGAATATAGTAGCAAGTCTCCATGTTATTAAAATGTAACTTCATAAATTGCTAATACAGCAACTCTCAGCAACTCATGCATTGCATGAAAACTAAGTATAGATACCACCTAAAAGGCAAAGCAGATTTTGCATCAATATGTGGTTTTCCTTATTTCAAAGAAAATGAGGAACACATTCATCTTCTTAGCGCAAACATACTTTAGTGCTAAAAAAGTTAGTATTGCTTTAAGACTTTAAGTTTACTAAGGTAGACTGTACATTCCTCACCACTGTCAGAAGCTAAGGACAAAAGCTACCAAGATTTTAGCTGTAGATAAAAAAGCCAGAGGAAGCTAGTTTTTGCTAAACTTACAGAGCATGCCTAAGAACCTGCATAAATTTATCAGGCCACATATCAAATATGATCTGTCTCTTAATGTCCAGGACATTTTCCAGTACAGATAAATGTGTCTCATATGCCTTTCAAATATACTTATTAAAATATTTCAAAGAGTAAGTGCAAACTGGGTGGGCCTTTAAAAGTCCATACTGAAAAGAGCTTTGTTCAGATTTCTAGTGCACCCTCACTGCAGATAGCTAATGAGTATTCAGAAGCATTAAGAATTTGACATACTCAAGAACTGAAACAGACTGCAGGCAGTGGGAAATTAACAGATGCAGCAGGCAACTTAACGGCATGCAAAGCACCAACCTCAATCTCCACTTAGTCTTAAAGCCATCACTCTCAACAAAGCTATAATAAAACCACCTGAAAGCATTGTAAAGAAATCCATCTTTTTTACATATATTAAGTGGGAGATGCATATATACATATACTGCATCCCCACATGGAGAATTTGAATGCAGAAAAGACAAATTTTAGCACTGTACATTTGTGCAGCACTGCTTCCCCAAAACAAACTACAAAATTCTGGCATTAATAGACAAAAATCAACACAGAAGTCACCATTTTATCAGAAAGTGAGGCTACCTACTGCAACTTAATACAGTACTAGCTATATAGAACAAAACAAAATGCCTTCAACATAAAAACATGACAAGTCAAATCCGAAAGATAAACCAAATTTATTTAAAACAATAATTAAGACAGTGCCATTCCCAAAATTTTTAAAAAAACGACGTTTTTACTGATGTCACAAGACAGTACAGCTGACTGCAGTTACATTACTTTTGAGAAAATCAGGTAGGGTATAAACTGTTTCAATTCACTACATGTAATTTCTGCAAGACAAACTTGTTCTCCTTCGCTCCTCTTCCCAAAATAAGAGGAAAAAACATTCTATTACAAAGACAGAATTCTGAGATACAACCGAAACACAAACCATCGTCCAAAAGCTTGAAATTTTCCAACAAAATAATCCTTTGTTGCTTCAACCAACCCTCAATGGGGGTGCTACAAGCACAACACCATCACCTCTGACGAACAGCATTGGAATATTCCTTTTGGTAGACTATGAAGAAGGAAAGAAAAATTTACATTTACAAGAGAGTAGCTTATAAAACACACCTGCTAAGCCCAAATCTAATCATAATGGAACACCAGAAAGAACCCCAACAGATACAAGCTCTAACACACAAAGTTCTAGCATGCTACAGAAATGAATAAAACTATCATCAAGTCTTTAGATATACTTTGTATTTTCATAACAATTTGCCCAAAACTTGTTTTATCTTGTTGTAAAAGGTACTGAGAAGTAAAATTACCACAGCAATAAATATACAGAGTCCTTACTTTATAAATCTCTTCATAGGTTTCTTCATCAATCTCTATTGTAGTTACAGTTTCTTCCACATCACCCAAAATCATATTTAAGTGCTGGTCATATGCCTGTAGGAATTAAGTTAGTTTATTATTTCTTCCAGAATTGAAACAGAAGCTTATTAAAGTGAGAATTTTACCAAGACTTTATGACATAATAGTATAGCCTGATTTTAACCAAAATACGCCATGTCAAAACAAATTCATATCAGGTGTAGTTGTGATTCCAAACAAAAGTCAACAATTTGGTACTCTGCAGCATAACAAAAGGGAATACATTTCTATTTACTGAAATGCTTTTCTGGGAGATAGCACTGAACCATTCAGTGAGAACAAATATAAGAATTCAGACACACTTTATTAATGTTAAACCACTTGTGTAGGCAGTGCAGCCTCTATGAGATGACTTATGAGGCCAACTTAAAGGATATCATAGCTGTAATTCACACAATACGCACATCTAAAACAAGCACATATGCCAAACTCTTCACAAAAGCATCTCACAACTACACATGTGCCTCGTGGGTATCTCCTCATCTGTGTTACTGAAGGAGTTGAGACCAAATCAAGGCCTGGGGTAATCAGTTCTCCCCAACACAGTATGGGACTAAGGAGGATTGACTGATAGAAAGCAAGAATCTATCAAGTCAAGAGACATAGTGCTCTCAGGAGAAAGCATTTAAACAACTGAGATTTACATAGTCCAGCCAAGTACACATGCCACCATAACCAGACAGGACTTAAGTGATACTTGTTTGATCACCACATTCTTAACTGAGTCTTAAAGAGCCCTCAGGGTACTTCACAAAAGGCCTGCAGCACTGTTACTTACTTAACAGACACAGAAACAGAAGCCAAAAGCAGTGGAATGAATTGCTTGCTGTCATTTGGAAGACAAGAACAAAAACACATTTCTTGACTCTGTAGAAAAGCATTTAATAGCAGGCTACTGAAATTAGATTTTTTTCTACTGATCACATTACATAATTGGCAAGACCAATCTTTAACACATCTCCTCTAAGCATTCCACACTTTTGACTAAGGGATACCAATATTTGTGCTTTTTAACTAATTTTTTTGACAATCAATGGAATATTACAAGTAGACTCGTGTAACAAACTGTTATACATGAAAAAAGGCTGCCTAGTGCTTAACTGAGTAAGCATGACAGCACTGTAGAAGTTTTACTTACATGTAATCTGCCTCTAAGCTCTCTGTCATTTCTCATTTTGACATAGATTCGCTCATCCAAGCTGAGTCTGATGAGATCAAGAGGTTCCTCTACAGTATTTGTTGTTTGTTGCTAAAAAGGTAACATTGAAAGTTATTTGTACAGAAAAATCCTGTGACCATTTTAAATCTTCGGTGTTTGTGAGACACAGAAAACAAGCAGTAAGAACACAGATGTAAATATTCAAAATCACAGAATTATTGTGGTTGGAAATTACCTTCAAGATCAGTTAAATCCATGTCACCACTAAACCATTTCCCTTGGCACTACATCTATGCCTTTTAAGTACCTCACCTCTGCCACCAGCAATTCCTTCTAATATCCAATCAGAACCTACACTGGTGCAACTTGTGGCCATTTCCTCTGGTCTTACTGCTTATCATTAGGGAGAAGCAGCTGTCCCCCTCCTGACTCCAACCTCCTTTCAGGAGAACTCTAAGGCCTCCTCTCAGCCTCCTTTTCTTCTAGCTAAACAATCCCAGTTCCCTTACCTGTTCTTCATTAGACTAGCGTGCTAGACCCCTTCACCAGTTTCACAGCCCTCCTCTGGACACACTTGAACACCTCAACATCCTTCCTGTAGTGAGGAGCCCAAAACTGAACCCAGTATTCAAGATGCAGCTTCACCAGTGCTGAGTACAGGCTTCTATGAGGCTGCTGTGACCTGAATGCAGGGGGTCATGATCTGGCAGTATTGGGTCAAAGACTGAACTTGATGATCTTAAAGGTCTCCTTCAACCAAATACATTCTGTGATGCCATGACACTTGGCCATGTTGAACCCAATACAAGTGGCCTTAGCCCATTGTTAGAGAGTCATAAAATGGCTTAGATTGGAGAGGATTTCAGAGACCATCTAGTTCCAACCCCGCTGTCATAAGTGGGGACATCTGCCACTAGACCTTCACATTCTGTTGAATCTGAGTGCAGCTGATATTTGCACTGTACAGATGGATGCTCATCAGCCTGAGCAAAACAAATTAAAAGGCTTCAGCTTAGCTTGCAACAAGTCACACCTCACACATAGTGTTGTATAAGCAATATTCCTTACCACTAAACACTGTCCATAGTGCAGCCAGAGTCCCTCTACACATCTCATGGTGTGAACTCGAAGAACCAAGCACTGCCATTCTTGCCAGCACGAAGCTGGCAGGCAGCACAGCGCCTAGGACACACACAGCTCTCCTTGAGCTCGCCAACACCATGGCCGTGCCAGGCCCAAGGCTGACAAGGCACCCCAGCACACCCTGGGCTGAGATCCTTGTTTGCCGTAAAACCATAACCTCAGGGTCGCAGCTAAAGCGTGTGAAGAAAGACCTCTGTGCTCATGCCGCTACTCTCTCCTTAGCAGGGCAGAGCCAGCGCTACTCTCTTCCCTCAGCCCTCGGGAGCTGGTTCAGCTCACGCTCTGCACAGCTCCCATACAGCGCTGGGCCGGGCCGGGCCGGGCTCGGCCCTCGCCCCGCACAGAGACGCTTCTGGGGCTGCACCAAGCCGGGACTACCCGAGGTGGCTATGCGGGAGGGTCTCAGGGCCCGCAGCCGCGGGGACTACTTCGGGAAAAAGACAGCAGGACGGTCCCAGCCGCAGCGGAGAAGCCCCGCCGGCACATTTCGCCCCGAGGGAGCCGCTTACCTGGTCTACCTCATCCGCCATCTTTCAAACCGCTTCTCGCGCTCTCCCGCGAGACTTTATGGTCCTGCCCCTTCCCCTCCGCCGGGGCCGGGCCTGGGGCGGTGGCGTGCGCTGGGCAGGGGGTAGCGGCGACTGGTGGGGACAGAGCCATGGGCAGGAAACGCAAAGCCTCATCCCAACCGGCGGCCGGCGGCAAAAGGCGCTCCGGGGGGGGCGGGTCAGCGCGAGCCGAGCCGGAGGAGGAGGAGAGTGAGTGTGGCGAGTGGCCGGGCGCGGGGATTGGGGCCGTTCCGGGGCTTCGCTGCGGCAGAGTCGGACCAGCCCGTAGCTGAGCTAAAGGGCCAGTGCGCGTAGTGAGTGGTGTTGGGGCTCTGCCGGCGGGCGAGACGCGGGAATCGCGGGGTTCAGCCCTGCCTGGGAGCTCTGACAGAAGCTGGGAGCATCCCGGAGGGTGTTTTTCTGACCCCACCTGTGTCCCGGGAAAAAAGTTTTTCAGAGCAGCTTCAAGAAAGAGGTATTGCTTGTGAGTGGCTTGTTTTTTGGCAGGACTATAGGATTCCTTGTGAGCTGGTCCGTTATTAGTTGTTTTCCTTGAACGGGCCCTGTTGTTGATTCTCATCTGTAGCAGCCAGTGGCACGCTCGGCGCTGTCGGTAGTGGCACTTCAGCCGGCTCTGGGGAGGTCCGTGCAGGAACCGTTTCTGATTGCCGTGGACATACGCTATACTTTAACATACCTTCCTTCTGTCTCGTGCAGATAATCTGGAAAAGAAAAAGCCCAGTATTAAGAAGAATGATTCAAATGCTCAGCCTAGGAAGAAGGAAGACAGTTGCAGTACTGAAGCTTCCAACTCAGCAAATAAGCTTTCAAAACAAAAAGGGGCAAAATCACTACCAACGGAAAACAAAAAAAGTACTAGAAAAAGAGAGAGTTGTAACAAAGAGGAAACATGCAGGTAAATGTAGTTATCATTCAAGCTTTCTCTTTATATGATGTTTAGGGCCCAATGCTGCATATGTGCATGTGAGCAGTTTATTTTAGACTGACAGTCCACTTTAGTATGTTTGCGACACCCAGGTGAACAGAAGTACTGTGTTATTCGTTGCAGTGTCAGTCTTGAGGAAGATAATCTATATGGAGTTGAAATAAGTAAGATTTTTAAAGTTCAGTGGTTTAAACACAAAGTCTTATTTCCTTTATTATAGTTGTCACATGGCACTGAGAGATGTAATGAAATCTAGCATGATCAGAAAGGTTGGCCTGAGGTTTGAGTTTAAAATGATGAGTACAATTCATTAAGCATGTAATGACTATTTATGGAATCCAGGTAGCAGTGCAGTGTGCCTGTGTGAATTGCTGTAGCAAATGAATTAATAAAAAGAAATTAAAGCAACTGGTCTCATTTCATTGGCCAGAGTCTTGGGAATTAGTGTAGTGAAACAGAAACAGTTCAATAAAAACAGTTCAGAAAAAGTTCACCATTTCTTGAAGGACTTACGTACAAGCTGGTCTAAATGATGGTCCCTTTTGTAGGCTCAAGCATCTGCCTTGCTTGCAGAACCAGGGCAGAAGCTCACACTGAAAAAAAAAATGTTGCTTCATTGAGCCCGTGTTTATTTACAACACAGATGTTATGCTTTATAGAGAAGATGTCTGTGGTTTATCACCCAACCTGTTACCGATGCAGGGATCACACTTCATTTATTTCCCTATTTTTAGTGTGTTCTTCCTCTGTTTTTCTTAAATAAAGAAACAACTGCATTTTCTGCTGCTGAAGCCATTTTGATAATTTTAACAGTGACTCATTGAAGCTCCCTCAGAAGGACATAAAGTTGAAAAGCCAATCTCCTGTTAAAAAAGAGGTGGATGAAGATAGTAGTGACAATGATGATGGTAGTGAAGACGAGTGGGAGGATGTAGAAGGTAACAATCACATGCTTATTCTTTTTAAGGAATTAATATTTTTATACATTAAAGTGTTCTTTTTAAATCAATTTTTGAACCATTTCTCACGTGGATTCATGTCTAAGTATATACTCTGTATACAATGTGTAACTATCTTTAAAAGCTCATGTCTCACAGTGCTTTTAAAATGTAGAAAGTAGAAGAAAGCCAGACTTCATGGTAGTGCCTTGTATTTGACTATATGTTAGCTTACACTAAAATTATGCTACAAAAATGCGCAATTTAAATACAAAAAGCACTTCCTCAGGTGTTTGTGTTGTCTAGTACTGAGCAGCTGAGACAGTTTGAAGATTAGAAACTGCAACTTCCTAGTAGAGTGGAAGTGTTCTTTGATTAGGTGGCCATCAACAAACTGTGATAAAAAACAGTGTCTTTCTATTTTAGTGCTGCAAATTTATGCCTTATAAAGTCAGCATCTGTCAGTTTTCATGTCCCATCTGCATAACTGACAGTTTGCCTCAGACTGTGCTCGGGTGATTCCTCAACAGCAGGTGATCCAAAGGTATTTGACATAACTGAACACGGAGGTTTAAGGACCAATTAGGAGTTTGGATGTTCTGTTCATTCATTGTTTGAACATTTGAGAATGGATAGGTAGGTTCTGCCCTGGGGCATGTATTCCATATTTACTTATCATTTAGTAATATTTTCTTCTCCCAGAGCTCCAGGACCCTGACGCAAATGAGTTAGAAGGTGGTGCTGTTCTTCCAGCGGTGGTGCTGCCAAGCAATCCTGTCGAGATAGAGATTGAAACTCCAGAGCAGTTGAAGAAAAGAGAAAGGAAGTAAGAAGAGGAAAGCAGTGAAGGGTGGTAAAAGGACGAAGTTGAAAATGCACTTGACTGTCACTGACTTGCTCTGTTCTAGGTGGAAATCTCTCACTTTGTGTAGACTGTTGGCACGATACAAGGTCATGGGATGTAGAATCATGGGATGTATCAGTTTGCACTGATATTTTCACCAAAAATCTTTAGTGGGAGTTGGTGGGAATGGAATCTTTTCAGCTTCCCTGAAAATCCACTATGTAACTTCATTATGCTTTAGTATTTCCATTTCCAAACCAGGGACAGCATTTGGTCTCTTCAGGAAGAGCTGTGGGGAAATAGTATCACTGTGCTGTAAATGTCTTAACAGCTCAGGTGGAAGGCTCTGTGTGCTTATACCTGTGGTATGAGTAGATGGGTCAGATGAATGCTGTCAGCACCTGGGAGCATTATCCCAAGGTTTTCTTGGTGTGGCAGCTGGAGGCCTGGTGATATCTCATGCCATTACAGGATGGGCACTGTCCCAGACCAACTCTTCATAACAAAGACATAAGAGTATGTGTTGCTTCATTAATTAATAGAAAACCATTTTTCCAGGAATTTGAATGGAATGGTAACAGATAACTTTTAGATTATAAAAGTCAGACAACTCACACAGTGAATTATAAATTGATTATGAAGCTGTCCAAAGCTGTCTGGTAGGCACATGAAGTTAGGTAAAAGTTAGGGCACCTGAGCTCTCAGTAGTCAGATGCGTGGAGTTCATAGTTAATAATACACAGCCTGCATGTCTACTCACAGAGCCAATAACTGAAGTTTTGTCAAGTGTGCACAGAAAATTCTCTGGTATGGTTCTCTTTGTAAACTGAGCCAGTTCAGAAATCTAGAAAGCCAGGTCAATAGAAAACCCACATTTCCATTTCTTTTATTCAGAGAAAAAAGGAAAGCTGAGCTTGAGACATATCTTCGGAGAATGGTGAAACGGTTGAGCAAGGAGCTTCGGGAGGACACACATAAGGTATTGGTCACCGGGAAACTTGTCAGAATAAAAATAAAGCATAGAGATATCTGAACTGATTCATAATGCAGAAAAAAAACTGATTTTGATCAAATAATTTGGGGCCTTCGCCAGAAGTAAAAAAACAAAAATGCTGTAGTCCTGACAAATCATTAGATTTGTGCTAAACTGTAGGTTAAAAACATGAGTAACTGAATGAGACAAATTAGTAAATCTCTGGCACAGCACACTTAAATGACCCTACTGCTTAAAAGGAATTGGATCATGTTGCAAGCATGAAAAGAAAATTAAATATGCTTCAAGCAATCTCTTTGGGCATGCTCATCAGTCCTTTCTCTCACTGATCTGCCAAAAATGGGGAAAGTGGCCAAATCAAGGAAAACTCATCTTTTAATCTGTTAGTGATAAATTTTAAAGCCAAAAAGATTTCACTTAAACACTGAATAACTAAGGGGTCAGGGATGGCTGAGCCTTTAGGTCACTAACCTTGGTGTTTGTCCTTCTGCAGAGCTGAAATAATTTTTCATTCTGAGTGCAATGTAACAACTCAATGCTGTAAATATGTAAATGTGCCACATGTCTCTTGAGAGTGTGTGTGTATGGGTTAAACTAGATTATCTTTAAAGGTCCCTTCTAACCCAGCTCATTCTGTGATTCTATTGACTGCATTAGTAAATTATAAATCAAAACAGATGTGAGTAGGGTTTATGTTTCTCCATTGACAGTGTATGTACTCAGGGTTAAAGTGTCAGTCAAGTAGAGCAAGACACTGAGAGGAACTTTAGTGTCTTCGATGGTGATCAGAAGACAGTCCTGAATCCACCCTGTGTGCGCTTGGGAGACTTCATTTTTGCTTGTTGTTGTTAACAGGAGCAGTAAATCCTTCCTTTGACATGGACAATAGTTCCAGCGAAGAAACTCTTGTGAACTCACTATAGAAACTTTTCTCTCTCAGGTTCATCTCCTATGTTTATTAGCAAATGGTTTCTATAGGAACAGGATCTGCAGCCAGCCAGATCTTCATGCCATTGGTCTATCAATCATCCCCACCCACTTCACAAAAGTGACTGCAGGCCAAGTGGACCTTCTCTACCTTTCCAACTTGGTGAAATGGTAAAACTCCTAATCATGCTATCACATAGAATGTAGAGCCAGAGTTCAGAGAGAGGGGTAAATGTAACTACGAATTTCCAGTGATTTTTCAGATTTTAGATACAAGGGTGAGAGTGTACTTTTTACAGAAGGATGAACTTAAGAATACAAACACTAGACAGTAAGTAGGTGTCCCATATTTCAGGTTTGTTGGAACCTTCACTGTCAATGATGAGCTTTCCACTGACAAAGGAGAGCCCCTTCAGTCGGCCTTGGAGAGGCGCTTTGCTGTCTATGCTGCACGAGATGATGAAGAGTTGGTTCATGTAAGTGGCTGGGAAGCGTAGGGTTGGTTGCTGAGTTTGGATGCTAGAACAGTGCTGCAGAGCTGTCAGGTTATACACAACGTAGAGTTTGAAGGGTGGATTTGGAGAAAACAAATTGGTGACTTAAGTGATTCCCTTGCTTTCTTATCTTTTTATCTGTTGATTAAATTGTTCAGTTTGACCCATGCCTGACTGGAGCTTATGGTTCTGGTGCACAGTGTGCTCCGTGTTCTGCTGTGGATGGCTTTCTGTTTAGTGTGCAAAGGTGCTTGTTCTAAGTATGTTTTGGCTAATTTATATCGCTTTAGCATTGTAGATCAAGTGGTTCTTTTGAGTTGAAGGTTGGTAATTTGTGACACCACTGAAGACCAAAGGAAAAGAATGTTGATTCAGTGCAGCCCAAGGACAAGGCTTCAGTAATTTGGTGCTGTAATTGGATTGAAGCCTAAAGTGAAGTCAGTTGCTTCAAGTCACAAAGATTTTGGTAAAACAGTCAAGGGAGTTGTAACCGCAGGAGATCAGATTGGCAGGGGACATTTGAAAAATCAGAAATGATCTCTGGCTTTGCAGATGCATGACTTGCAGCGTTGCTCTGTTGCTGATATAGTGTAATGTTACAGCTTCTCTACTGCAAAGCAGGAAGCAGTTGCAGTGCCTTTGTAGCCTGTCTGTGGCAATGCGAGATGCCACTTCCTGAGACAGGAGGAAAAGACAAAGCCTTGCTTAGGCAGCTTCAGTTGAATCCTGTGCAGAAAGGTAGTTGCCAGGTCGCAGGTATTCTCAGTTGTGACTGCAGTGACACTCTCAATGGCTGGTGTTTCTGCTGGGTTCGGCTGATACCTGTGATGGACTTCAGGCAGCTTTATGAGACAGGATTTAGAGTAATCTTGCTTACTTTTCCTCAAGATAAGAGATTTACACAGTAGGTGGGATTTGGGTTCCTTACTGTGTCTTCTCCAGCAAGATGGGTCGTTTGGCTTCTTTAGGAAATAGTTCCTCATCTGTGTGTTAACAGCAGCAGCCATATCACAGTAGTAACATAAATAAGAACCAGAGAAGACTGTTCAGTGCTTTAATATGATAGCAACTGGGTAAAATGCAGGAATGGAAATTATGTCTGACAGAACCAAATTGCAAAAGAGTTTCAAGAGTCTTTTTAGGTACCTTGAAAAAAAGGGTAAACTTACTTATTTTTTTCTTTTCCAGATATTTTTAATTATCCTGAGAGCGTTGCAGCTTCTGTGTCGCCTCGTGCTGTCTTTTCAGCCTATTCCTCTGAAGGAGACAAAAGCAAAGGTAGTTTTTCTTGAATGTGTGGAATAAGGACTAGGTCACTGGTTTAGAGGGTAGGATTGTCAAAACTTGCTGGCTTTTGCAGCTTGGAGTGAAACAGTTATGGCATGAACTAGGGTGGTGGCAGGGTTCTGTCTGTAGTGCAGAAGATGCAAACCGTTATATTGAAGGTTTCTCCCTTAACCCCCGTGTTTTGTGTGTTTCATCAAAGACTTCTTACGCTTTAACGGTTTTAAATTTTTTAAAACTTAGACAGCAAACTCTTGCTTCTTGCATATACCTCTCTTCAGCCATTTACCTGAAGTTTTCAACACCCTAAGACATGGCCTGCCAGCCTTTGGTCTGAATGCATCTCCTACTGATTTGAGTCTAGGATTTTTAACCTCCTTTAGCTGCTATAATAACAGTGACCTAGCCTGTTTCTTTGCAGGGACAAAGCTTATCCAAGAGGCAGTCTCTCAGCTGTACTTCTGAGGGGCAGGAGACCTCTGCCACAACACCTAAAGCCATGGCAAAACAATGCCCCTGCAAAAAAACGAAGCAGGATGAGAAATCGCCACAGAATGATGACAAGAAGGAACCAGACAAACCCAAAATGGCTCAGACCAGAAGGGCACACAAGTCAAAATTGGTTACAGGCAGCCAGGAACAGGAGGCTGTTGAAGAGAGTAGTTTAGAAGAAAAAGAGATGCCAGTCAAGCCCAAGAATGATCGCCGGAGACGAGTGGCCTCCAAAGTGTGTTACAAAGAGGACAGTGGAAGTGATGAGGGCAGTGTTTCAGACTTTGAGCTTTCAGAGGGGGAGAGTGATATTTCTGATGAGGATTTTAAAACTGCCTGTAAAAGGCGGAAGAGCTCACTGGGCTCACAGAAGTCAAAGGTAACAGCTGTAAAAATCGCCAAAACTGAGACTTCAGAATTGAAGTTGTCCAAAATTTCATGTGGAGCTGAGCCTAGGCCAGTAAAAAGTACAGCTCCAGCCTTGCCTCATGCACAGAGAAAGAGAAATAAAATAATTTCTAGTGATGAAGATGACGGACAGCAGGAAGTAAGGAAAGTAATGGGCACAGACCAGTGGCTGGAGGTTTTCCTTGAATGTGAAGACAAATGGGTGTGTGTAGACTGTGTTCATGGCAATGTTGGCCAGCCCCAGCTGTGCTTCACGTATGCCACAAAACCTATTTCCTACATTGTGGGATTTGACAATGATGGCAGCGTCAGGGATGTGACTCAAAGATACGATCCAGTGTGGATGACTGCAACAAGAAAGAGCCGTGTGGATGCTGAATGGTGGGAAGACACACTGCAGCCATATACAAGTCCCTATGTGGAAAGAGACAAGAAAGAGGAAAATGAGGTAAATTGCAGTAGGTCATTCAAGACGTTTAGTGCCTCAAGGTCAGTCCTTGGATTCTTATTCAGGCAAAAATCATGAAGAATCTTTCCATGAAGAAGGAAATTTGTGTACAAACTTGAAATATTCAGATTAACCATGTTTTAAAGGGAATAGACAGTGGTAAAGTAGTATCTAATGGAGGTCATTCAAAGTCCTGGAGAGCCCATGTTGGAAACTTAGGTTGTTTCTGTACATGTCTCGGAGAGGCATGTGTACCCCTCTCAGAGAGACTTTACTAGATCTGGGTATGCTTCTACACATCTGTTTGTATCAACAATGCTTTTGTCTTTTGACTCATCTGATTATGTGGCTTTTTTCCCCTTTGATCCAAGTTACAATCATATTTTCTTATAAAGGGTAGTTGTGAAATCACTCTTTATTTGTATAATTCCTACAGTTTCAAGTTAAGCTTCAAGATCAGCCTCTACCAACAGCAATTGGAGAGTACAAAAACCACCCACTTTATGCGCTAAAGAGGCACCTCTTGAAGTATCAGGCGATTTATCCTGAGACAGCTGCCATCCTAGGGTACTGCCGGGGAGAGGCTGTCTACTCCAGGTGAGTCCTGCATATGTTGTTCTTTGTGACTCAGCTTTGTAACAAATTGAAGAGCTAATTTGTATGAAGACCATGATGGTATCAGCCATGTGAACATGCAGGGTGAGGCATTTAGCTGCTGAGACAGCAGTTGTGTATCACTTCAGAGATGTTCAGCCATTTCTAACATGAAAGTCTCTCTTATGGAGAGACTTCAAAACTCATGATTGCTTTCTTCTGACCTGTTTAGAGACTGTGTGCACACACTGCACTCCAGGGACACTTGGCTGAAGCAGGCTCGGGTGGTGAGGATCGGAGAAGTGCCTTACAAGGTAAGAAGGTTGGACTTCCTCTTGTGCACCACATCTGCCCTGTCAAGTTTAAGCTCAGTTCTGGGTTGGCTTTTGCCTTCTATCTGTGATTAGATATAGATTTCTGACTTGATTTGCATGGCTTGTGGTGACTGCATTGTGCATCTATCCACCTGGTCTGCTCCTATATTTGGAAGTTGGTGGGTGCATGCCAGTGGGACAGAGCTGTGGTCTTAATGAAAAGCAGGAGTCCTCTTGCTGTCCTAGGGTTAAATTGGAGTGCTCAGCTTGCTCCCTAAAGTGACTGTACACCAGTGCATGCAGCATGGCGAATAAGCAGGAGCAGTTAGAAATCTTTGTCCAATTAGGTGATTATGATCTGGTAGCAATTACAGAGACCTGGTGGGACAGCTCGCATGACTGGAATGTGGTCATGGACGGCTGTGTCCTTTTCAGGAGAGACAGATTAGCAAGGCGAGGTGGTGGACCTGTGAGAGCAACTGGAATGTATTGAGTTATGTGTTGTGTTGAGCAAACTGAGGGTACATAAATCCATGGGACATGATGGGATGCACCCGCGTGTGCTAAGGGAGTCAGCAGAAGTCATTGCCAAGTCACTCTCCGTCATCTGTTCTAAGTCCTGGGGATCAGGAGAGGTCCTAGGGACTGGAGGTTAGCAAATGTCACTCCAATCTTCAAAAAGGGTAAGAAGGAGCACCCAGGTCACTATAGACCGGTCAGCATCAACTCCATCCCAGGAAAGGTGATGGAACAGTTTGTCCTGGATGCTGTCTCTAGGCACATCAGGGACAAGAGGGTCAT
>VZRI01006348.1:5533-32353 GCA_013397515.1 Upupa epops | reverse complement strand
CTGGAGGATGTCCAGCATAGAGCAACAGAGATGATGAAGGAAGTAGAACACCTCCCATGTGAGGAAAGACTGAGGGAGCTGGGTCTTTTTAGCTTGGAGAAGAGGGGGCTGAGGTGAGACCTCAATATCTATGTATATGTGAGGAGTGGGTGCTAGGCTCTTCTCAATGTGATCTGGTGATAGGACAAGGGGCAATGGGTGCAAGCTGGAACATAGGAGGTTCCATATAAATATCAGAGGAAACTTGTTCACAGTGAGGGTAACGGAGCATTGGAACAGGCTGCCCAGGGTGGTTGTGGAGTCTCCTTCTCTGGAGATGTTCAAGACCCGTCTAGATCTGTTCCTGTGCGACTTGGTCTAGGTGATCCTGCTGTGGCAGAGGGATTGGACTGAATGATGTTTCGTGGTCCCTTCCAATCCCTAATGATTCTATGATTCTATATTACCCAACAGCCAGCTATCTTTTCTGCCCACCCCAAGAGTATCTAACAGAATTGCACCGTTGCCTTCTTGAAAGGGATCCTAGTGTTTTATATGGACTGTGGGATCTGGCTTCCTGCTGCATAGAAGTGTCTTGGGTTACCATTTATAAGCAGTGGATACTGAAGCTAGGAAATGGACAATTTTTGTCTCCCAGAGGCTTCTCCTCTGATGTCCTAGTAAAGTCTAATGACTGTCAGCTTGCTGTGATGAATCAGGCTTGGTCACTGTGTTTGCACAGATGGTGAAAGGATTTTCCAACCAGGCAAGGAAGGCACGACTTGCAGAGCCTGCCAACCAGGACAAAATGGACCTGCCACTGTTTGGTCACTGGCAGACAGAGGAGTATCAGCCACCTGTAGCAGTGGATGGAAAGGTAACTAGGGAGACAGACGAGTCTTATTTTTCCGTAAGCTGCATGTTTCAGACATGAGATCAGTCTGTAACATCAGGATTAAGAGTTTAGTGGTAATTGTATGCAGGAGGAATGATCAAAGCTTCCCTGAAGTCTTTCTTTACTGAATTCAAGTAACAAGTGCTAGCAGTGCAGAATGATAACTATATATATAGTTTGATTGATCTAATTTTGCTACCCCACATCTGTTTTGCTAATTCTCAGGATTACAGTGTGAGTAATGAGGCGTTGGCAGATAGTTACAATGCAACCATGCAGCTAAAATCTATGCTCGTGCCTTGCCGTGTGGATAATAATTGAATACTGGAGTGGAATGTAGCAGATCAGAAGGAAGGGAGAGTCCTTGAGGTGCAGCAAGGATTTTCACCTCTCTTCAGACAGCAGGAGGGAGTGTAACCGATTCTCTTTAATTTTGCAATAACAGGTTCCTCGCAATGAATACGGAAATGTCTATCTCTTTGTGCAATCCATGTTGCCGATTGGTTGTGTGCACCTGAGACTCCCAAATCTGAACAGAGTGGCAAGGAAGTTGGGCATTGATTGCGCTCAAGCCATCACTGGATTTGATTTTCATGGTGGCTACTCACACCCAGTGTATGTAAAGCAGCTTTGTTGCAGCTGACAGATTTTAATGTTGAGCAGAAGTTGTATATGCTGTGTTGAGGAGTACATGTGATGAGTTACGCATTTGTATACTATGGGATGGGTGGTTGTGTCAATAATCAGTAGCTTCTGGAATGGCCGGGTCAGCAGGCATCTGCTCCCTTTCTTTTTCCTTATAGCATCTGACAGTGGATTGTTTCTCCTTCTTAGTACTGATGGCTACATTGTCTGTGAGGAGTATAAAGAGGTCCTCATTGCTGCTTGGGAGAATGAACAAGCAGAAATAGAAAAGAAAGAGAAGGAGGTAAGAATGTTTTTTGCAGCTTCCTTATTGTTACATTTATTAAGTAAATTTAATCAAAACTGTGAACAATAAAACAAGGGCAGACTTCCTGTCTGGACTGTAGTGAGGTACAAAGCAACTGTTGACAATATCTGAAACACTCCATTCTCTGGAATAGTTTTCCATTGCCGCTGGGCAACAAAAAGGATAAATACACATATGAGGTTAGAGCTCTGGGGGTGGTTTTGGGTGTCATTTGCACAGTCAAGGTGCACATTAGATAAGGATGGTAACTCATGCACATAATTGGACATTGACAGCACTGTAATCTTCAGAATCCTACTGGCCTGTAATCTCTGAATGTGATAAATTGAAATGGGTGTGATTTTTTTTGAAATTGTACTTTGAAGTCTTCAAACTCTGGGTGTAAATACACTGAAACTTAGTATATTTTTCTCTGCAATAACAATCCACACAGAAGCGTGAGAAGAGAGCTCTGGGGAACTGGAAGCTGCTGACAAAAGGACTTCTCATCAGAGAGAGACTGAAGCAGCGCTACTCCATTAAGGTATTCTGCATTTATATTATACTTCTTTTTCAGAATCTCCACAGACTTTTTTCCACTTTTTCCAGTGTGGTGTGTTTCCAGCTGTAGCTACACTTCCAGAGTGTAGTTGCTCAAAAATCTTCCTTCCTGTTGTTAGCATGTGACTAGGCACTAGTTAAAAAAGCTACACAGAAATTTGATGTAGTTATGTCCCTGAAAGATTTGTGGTTGTCTTAGAAGAGTTTCCTAGCGCATCATTTTTGGTGGTGTTTTGTGGTTTGCCATACACCCTTCCTAGACATATTCCTCCATGCCAGGAGTGCAGCTAATAGGAAGGGAGTGGGCTGCTTTTTGCAACTGTTGACTTTAGTTCTAAATCTTTTTGCCTCTGAGAAAGGTGAAAAACACGATCCTTTTAAAGCAGAGTTGTATTTTTACTCTTCTACCATCACAAGTATTTCACTAGTGTCAAAAGAATGCTTGACATCGGGAATAGAAACATCACGCATTGGGTGAAGAACCCAAATCAGAGCACACAACTTGCAGTGTGTCATTAAGTGCCACTGTGACAGAAGACAAGCCCTTTTAGAATGGAGTAGTTTCCAGTTTTCGTGCCTGTTTTTTCCAGACTGAGCCATCAGCAACTGAGACAGAGGAAGAAGTGAAGTCTTCTTCTGATGAAGAAGGAGGTCCAAGTTCAGAGACTGCAGTAGGAAGTGTGGACATTTATTGGCCGCAGAATCGGCAGTTGAAGAAAGAAACAGAAGAGAAGACAACTAGAAAGAGCAAACGAGAAAAGAAAGCAGAAGCAGCACAGTTGTTTCCTTTTGAGAAGCTGTGATCAGAACAAGCTCTTCTTTGCTGCTTCCAGATGGAAGAACAATAGTAGTGAAAGCATCCTTTGCTGGTTAAGGACTTAATCTTCCCGTGCACTTCACCTAATTCAGTATCAAGATTTTCTTTTGCCATCACAGGTGATTAGTATTGTCCTTTTACCCTTGGATTTAGGAGAAGTCGATGTGTACTTGTACTGTCTGAGAAGATCACTGTGTGCTGTTGGGGTTTTTTGCTGCTTTCTTTTGTATTACTCAGCACCAACAGTTCTGTTTTCTGGGCTGTTCATTTCAGTAGCATTGTCTTCTCTCCGTTTTCTCCTGCTTGTCCAACCCTAGACACAGCTGCTATTTATTAGTCTGGTAAACTGGCCGAAGGACTTCTAACTGACATGCTGTTTGATTAATACCTTTATTCAAATCAGTGCTGAGGTAGAGTCCTCATCTTACTGTCTGATCCTCACAGAAGGAGAGATGCATACTCTAAGGTGTAGCAAATCATGCAGTTGGTATTTGGAAGAATCTGTAAGTTTACTTTGTAAAGAATATCTGCCTTTTGTGAAAACTCAGCTTGGGCTTTTCAGAAACATGGTGCATCAGAAGAGAGAACCTCTGTCCTCATTTTGAACTTTAGGTTGAATATGTCTTACTGTTTCAGCTTTATCAGGACTGCATGGATGTGTTCCGGAACAAAACATTTCAAATTGGGTTCATGTCATCAGAAATCATGAAATTCACTGAAAGCAGAGAATTCTTGTAAATGTTGTCCAGTACCTAACATTTCAAAACTGTTAGAAGAATGTTAAAACTGCAGAAGCTTTTCCTGCTGTTTAGTTATAGACATGCTGATCGGTGTTCTCCGGTATTTTAATAACGAAATTATACTGACATTTTTTCTTTAAAAATAAAGGGGAGTGGGGTCTAGTTGTTGCTGGACATTGTTACAGAGGAAAGATTGAAATGCAAGGAAAAGGCTTACATTTCATTATGTTCAGAAAAAAACTTTATTTTTTTACTGAATTTCTAAAGCAAAATAAAGTATGGGAAAAGAGTCGTGTTGTCCATTACACCACTGCTTTGAGTCAGATCATTATTCTGTATGCAGCTTTGATGCCTTGGAAGGACTCTCGCGCAATGCTAAGAGTATTTAGTATTATTAATGCAGTAATTAGTGCATTATTCCTTAATCTGTAGTATTTCCAGAAGTCAGAAATCAGGTCTCAGGATATCCCAGAATTGTGAATTGTTTTAATATTAAGGGTCTTCATGCTGAGTTTTCATTTTTTGCCACAGAATTATTAAGACAGAGCAGTTTGAGTTGGAGACCTGGAGACTAGATACAACCTTCATAGAAGGCTTCAAGAGTTCTGAATCTTGCATGAACTGGTAAAACTGTGGAGAGCACAGAGGATGTTGTTCCTTCTGTGTTAGACATTGTGCGGACAGGCAGGATCCACCCTGAGAAGTCTGAATGTGAGAGCCCATGTACAGCTCATCTGCTGAAAGTGGGAACTATTACCAGCTGCACCAAAAGGACTGTCCCTTCTGGGGACACTCAGCACAGAGACACAAGAGTTATGAGTACAGTGACTATTTATATTGAGTCAGTGGGGAAAGAAACAGTAGCATCTTCAGAGGGCAGGATTCTGCCCCTCAGCTGCACAGGTAGGCAGCTCCCCTAACCCAGATGTACAAATATAAAAATAAGTATGATGTAAGAGGGTTCTTAACTGACAGACCAGGTACTTGCTCTGCCAGGGTAAGGAAGCAAGAGAAATACTGTTTCAGTTATGACAGTATCACAGTAACGATGAGGCTGGAAAAGACCTTAAAGATCATCCAGTCCAACCTGAAACCAAGTAAACCTAAACATCTGACATCTAGATCATGTCACTCAGCACTTCATCCAGTCTAGCCTTGAACACCTCCAGAGATGGCAACCTGACCACCTCTGTGGGCAGCCCGTTCCAAAATTTGGTCACTCTTTCAGTGAAAAACTTTCTCCTAATGTCAAGTCTAAACCTCCCCTGATGGAGCTTAAGACTGTGACCCCTTGTCCTGTCTCCAGTGTCCAGGGAGAAAAGGCTGACCCCCACCTGACCACAACCACCTTTTAGGTAGTTAGAGACAGTGGTAAGGTCACCCCTGAGCCTCCTCTTTTCCAAGCTAAACAGACCCAGCTCCATCAGCCTCTGCTCGTAGGGCTTACCTTCCAGGCCCTTTACCATTCTAGTTGCTCTTCTCTGGACTCGTTCCAGCACCTCGACATCCTTCCTAAACTGAGGGGCCCAGAACTGAACACAATACTCCAGGTGCGGTCTAACCAGTGCTGAATACGGGGGGAGGATAACCTCCCTCTCCCTGCTGGCCACACCATTCCTGATACAGGCCAGGATGCCATTAGCCCTCTTGGCCACCTGGGGATATTGCTGAAAGAACATTGTTGATGTACGCCTCCACCAGCACACCTGGCCTAGAAACATGAAATTCCTGTATTTGTGCTTTTAAGACAAAAGCATGTTAGGCTGCTGCATGCACAGGTAACCCCAAGTCTCTAAAAATACAAGAGGCTGTATCCAGTCAAGTTGAACCATCATACTTTTCAAAGGCAAGGAAGTTGCTAGTACTTAGGAAGCCAGTAATGGGTTTAGGAAAGAAAGGTCCTACCTAACCAACCTGATCTCAGTCTATGACTGGGTGAACTGCCAGGAGGATATGGGGAAGGCTGGTCTACCTAGACTTCAGCAAAGCCTTTGACACAGTCTCCCACAGCATCCTCCTCGAAAAGGAGGCAACCCATGGCTTGGATGGGTGCACTCTCCACTGGTTTAAAAACTGGCTGGATGACCGGGCACAGAGAGTGATTGTGAATGGTACCACATCCAGTTGGTGCCCAGTGAGCAGTGGTGTCCCAAAGGGATCAGTGCTGCGTCCAGTTCTGCGTCCAGTTCTGTTCAACATCTTTACTGATGACCTGGATGAGGGGCTCAAATCTCCCCTTAGTAAAGTCATAGATTCATAGAACAGTTCAGGGTGGAAGGGACATTAAAGAGCATATAGTTCCAACCCCCCCTGCCACGAGCAGGGACACCCCCCTACTAGACCAGGGTGCTCAAGGCCCCAGCCAATCTGGCCTTTAACACTTCCAGGAAGGGGTCAGCCACAACCTCCCTGGGCAACTTGTTCCAGTGTCTCAGCACCCTCATTGTGAATAATTTCCTTCTGACTTCCAGTCTAAACCTCCCCTCTTCCAGCTTGAAACTATTACCCCGATCCTACTACTCCAAGCCCTTGTACACAGGCCCCCCAGCTTTTCTGTAGTCCCCTTCAGGTACTGGAAGGCCACTCTAAGATCATCCCAGAGTCTCATTTTCTCCAGGCTGAACAGCCCCAACTCAGCCTGTTCCCACAGGACAGGTGCTCCAGCCCTTCAGTCATCCTGAACCTGCACCAGGGCAGGTTTAGATTAGAAGTTAGGAAGCACTTCCTCTCAGAAAGGGTCGTTAGACATTGGAATGGACTGCCCAGGTTGGTGGTGGAGTCTCCATCCTTGGAAGTGTTTAAGAAAAGTGGCACTTAGTGCCATGGTCTAGCCCATGTGGTGCTGTCAAGTCAGAGGCTGGGCTTGATGGTCTCAGAGGTCTTGTCCAGCCTCAATTAATTCTGTGACTCTGTGATGACCCTCCAGTAACCTGGAGATGAAATGTGCAATACTTAGATGTAATAAAGAAGCCTGCAGACCAACCTTTGGAAAACTGTATTTTATTAAACATACAAAAGCGCACACTACTACTGCTTTTACCAGCAGAGCAAGCTGTGAGACTTAACTGACAACTTACAAGTACCAAGAGAACTAAAATAAGGTTAATATAAGTAATTACTACTTCTCAAAACATTTGTCATTTATTACTCAGATCTCTATTTCAGTGTCACTTGTAACAAATAGTTCCTTCTTTGTATGTTTAAGTTGCTCTAGTACAGAGAACACATTGCTCCTCATACTCACAGCTGCATTTCATCAATTAAGACATTTTTGTTGTGAGCTGTGTATACTTACAAAAAGAACTGTAAAGCGTCATGGCATATCTGGAAGCCAGACTACCTAAGTGGAGAGAGACTTAAAACCAGTACAAAGTAGTCTCTAATCTCAAGTACTGGTTACAGCAGAAGTATGTAAACATGAGCCATCATACCCCTAGAAGGCAACAATCCTCTATCACAATATAAAGCTCAAAATTTAGGCTACTGATGTCTAGAAAATCCAATCAGTCAAGAATACTTTCATGGTTTCTTTTTTATTTTTGTAGGGTATGTTTCACTAAGTAGTGAAATACAAGAAAGAAACTATACAGAGGAAAAAAACCCAAATGTTTTAAGGAATATACATTCAATTATAAAACTTCATTTTGTTTCAAGGCAGCAGGTTTTGCTGTAAAAGATTTGTGATCTCTTAAGTGTTCCATTAAATAAGTGCAATTTGATGTTAAGTGTCTGGAATAGTTATGCAGTGGTATAGTCCATGCTTGGATGCTCATCAAGGGTACCTTCAGAGACTTTAAAAGCTGGAGGAAATCAATGCTTTTTGACAAATCCACTGCTAACCTGACCACTCCTTACATAACATTACTTTGAAAATCATTTTACCTGAGTAACATTGGACTAGGTTGTATTTTCCCTTTGAACACTTCATATGCCTCAGCTGAAGAAGTGAACCTGCCTGTGCACGTAAGCAAGGCTGTGGAGCGAAGGCCTGTCAGACAGGTACACACATGCATTTCAGAGGGTTACCTAAATGCGGTCCACGTGATGAAGCTGTCACTTTATCCATAATACATAAGGTGCTCTACCTGTCAGCGAGGATTTGGCACTTCCCCAAACAGAGGAAATTAATAAGTGGTAAGAGCTACAAGTCTGCTCGTTCACTAAATTATGATCAATACAGGCAGTCCAAAATACCTTTTTCCCCCATAGTCAAATGTTTCTTGGATACTGTATATTGACCACCCCACTCAAGCTCCCTCCCCAGCTCTTAGTGCACACTGCTGAACTGTGGTATTCTGTAAGCACGCTGCAGTAACTGGGACAGTTACTGCTTGAAAATCGGGATACAGCACAAAACCCAACCACTTTCTTTTCTCACTGCTGCTTCTTTGGTGGAACACGAGACTTCGCAACCACAACTGGAACAACAGAGAGCAACCCAATCAGCAAAGCCCAGAGCGGGCGGTAGAAGAGCCAGCCAATGGAGATGATCAGGAGTGATAGTGAAGTGGCTACACAGAAGGCAAATGCTTTCAACCCAATGTTAACCAGATCTCTCACAACAGGAAACCAGTCCACTGCAGAAGGAATTAAACAAGGGATAAAGTCATTGACAAAATGTTTAAAAGGAAATGTTATTCATGTACCTCAACTACTGCAATCAAAAGACAGACTCAAATTATAAAAAGCACTGAATTTCAGATGACTCATCTCTTCAGACAGCAAAGCAAATAGCTTTGATGTCTGAAGTTTGTACAAATTTGAGACACCACCCAGCCTTCTGTAAGTTTTTATTCTGTAAGTTTTTCTATCTTAAAAGGATAAACGGAAACTTTCTTTGCCAATCGCTCAGAAGTGTAGAATGACCAGAGACAAGGACACGTCATTACACATCTCCTACTTCAGACCTGTTGGAAGACCATTTTTGTATGGGTGTAGAAAGTAATGGGACTGCAGCACCTTCAGTTAGACTTGAAAGAACCAGCCCAGCATGTGCTTTGGCTTCCGATTTTGGTAAACACTGGGCTAGTATCTTCTGATACTGGCAACAGACATGTGCATATATTTTTTCTAATGTTTTAATACAGCCATTGCTTCTGGGATCCTGTTCAGCTGCAATTGCCTACAGTGACTTTCAGATCAAATACAATCTGAGTTCAAACCAGATTCCTCTAAATTAATTCACTGCATTTATGAACTAGAGAAGACTTTGTAGGGCGTGTGATCTAATTTCTAAATCATTTTATCTTTCTGTACAAAACTTACCTAGAGTGTAAAATATTCGCATCATTAAGCTGATGCCTACGAACATTGCCAGCCAGCCTGCTGCACGGAGGGCCCAGGTCTTCATGGTGTTACTCTCATGCTCTTTCTGAAACACTTCCTGAAAGCAAATACCATTACATGCAGCCACCTTCTCAGTTTCTTTTGAGATGTTCTTGAACAGTGTATTATGAACAAGTCAGAGCCCACAGCATTTTAGGAGTGCAAATTCACTTGTAGAAGATACATTGCAACTCATTCTGCAGGATCTTTTTCACAGCATCCCAGCACAATGCTGCAGATTTCTAAGCAGAGTATGAGGGAAAGCAGCATTTTTCTACAGTAAGACAACTAAACAAGCACCGTGTGATACGCTTAACCACTGGCAGAGAGCATACAGGTTTTGCTGAAAATGGACATACTTGACACCCAAAATTTTTTCAAAATGGTTTGTGTGCCCCCCGCCCTGTAAAACATACACATGAAGAAGGCCAAAACACACTAAAGCCCTTAATGGGCAAAGACACATATGATGCATGTATGTATATTTAGATACTCTACAAATTAGTCAAGTGCAGGGAGTTAATTTCCAGTAAACTATAATGATAAAGATTCAGAGCTCAGAGCAGAAAGCTGACTCTACTGCTACTCTCTTTTCAAAACAAAAGGCTTTTTAGCTGGTTTTGAGAGCTCCTGTAAATTCTTAACATCTTAGATTTGTGCAGCAGGGCATTAAAGAATCATTAACGGAAACAAGCCTACTAAAAAGGAGTAAATGAATCACCAAATTGCAGAGCATGCAGGATTTATTGGAGCACAGTGCTCTGCCTGAAGGTTCTGTCTCAGACAGAGCAGCCATAAACATTTCCAACAAGCCTAAAGCCCTGTTATTAGAAACTTGAGAGGATAGCTCCTACTGTTTGTTTAATTAAAGCCTGATTACTACTACTTTTACGTATGACCTTTCCAGAAGCATATGTTTGTGTGTGCAAGCATGAAACTATCAAAATTAAAGATGGCATAGGAAAAGCCTTTAAAGCAAAGGACGTTCAGCAGCCACACAAGGGGATTAAAAACAATTTATGAAAATCCAAATTGTGTACTGCTAGCAGGTGACACAGAGCATCCTGCTATAAGAAAAAGAATGTGCAGAAACCCTGAATGCAAACACAGGCTGTAACACTTCATTAGTACAACATGGTATCTCACCTCCACAGACAAATCCCCTAGGTATAGAATCTGCAGATCATCTCCAGACTTGGTACGATATGGAACCAGCTGATCACCTCGCTGGCGAGCAATCACAGTCACCTTGGAAGAAAGGGAGGCATACCTTCTGGTTATGAGGCTGGGAACACAGTTTACAAATTACAGCAACAGCTGAAGACTCACCTTATCAGCAGAGCCCAAATGGGGGTCATGTCCACTTAGACCAGCATAGAAGAAAGAGACACGAAGGTCTCCTACCTACACACAAGAGAATATTGGAAGAAAGATTAATTACTGAAGGAGAATCTCAGGAAAGACAACTCTGCAAGGAGTTGAACAGTTTTTCTGAACATTAATGTTAAGCCAAAGGACACCCAGCATGATCTCCAAGCTGTACTTTTCATAACGAGTTGATAGCCAAGATGTGAGAGCTCAAATGCCGTTTTGCAATACTCCCTCTGATTTAACTGCAGGAGCACAGTAACACTAGTGAAGTCCTATGTTCATCTCTAACATTTAATCTGTTGGCACAGGAAAGTAGGCAGCACAAGCTGACACCAAGATATTTTATTGTACTCTGATCAATACAGCAAGGCACAAGGTAGAACCCACCTCCCAGCACCTTCCCGTGTCTCTCCACTTAAAAGCACAGCAGAGTCAAGAAAACAGAAGACAAAGAAGCAGGATCAGAAGGTTCCTGCAAAAGAAGCACTCATGCTGAAGGACTATACTAAGAATGTCATCCTGTGTAATGGTCTAAACTCCAATTTCTACATATTTAAATGGGACTTCCTTTTTCATATAACAGTAGTCACTTTGTTAGTTTATCTTTCTCTTCTTACTTCTGGACGCCTGGGGTTCTCACTGTGGTAAAAGTAATCTCCTCCTCGAGTCACATCAGCATGTGGATCCTCAAGGTGTGACAAGCTCAGCTGCTTGAAGTTATCAATTTTATCCACAAGACCTAAGTAAAACAAAGTAGTAAGCTCAGGTCCAGTGTCTAATTTGGAACAGCAAATTTGCTGGCTGGCTTCTTGATTATCACTTGAAATGACCAGCACTGTGGATAAAGTCCACTGCTGATGTAACAGGAGACACAAAGCCAGTATGAAGCAATCCTTACCCTTGGAAAGGATAAAACTGCCAACCTGGACATTAGGAGACACAGCAGTGAAAGACTCCACAGCCATAGCACTATGGAAGAGACAAAGTCCCTCATTAGTCCCAGAATTATAATCCAGCCTGCTTAGCAGCAGGCAATACAGATCACATACAAGGTACCATGTCAGAGATCAAGAGAAACTCAAATTGCTAAATGGCTGTCATGATGTGAAAAATGTGTCCAGGCTTGATAGTGCTGGAGTCATTAGAGTAACGCAAGATAAGAAATGACCGTCTCATCCCCTGGCTTGACCTTCCATTTACAAATTAAGATTTCAACAGCTTTTTCTGTACTGAACATATAATGGGCTGAGATGGAGTTTGGCTCTTAGGAAGCTTTTCAGTGGTGATATAAAAGATTCTGAGTGTCAATGAATTAAAACATTCTTATATGAACCCCTGCAACATTTAACTAACCTCACAGATGCATGCTATTTCTAGTCTGAATTTGTTTAGCTTCTGCTGTCAACTGCTAGATATTATCTACTAAATAAAGAAACATAGATAATAAACCTTCACCAAATAAAGGTACTGCTGTATCTTGGCTTAATTAACTACATTCCAAACTCAGGAATCCTTTACTTACAGACTTGATTTCATTCTCTTAAGTAGTACTGCTAGAATCAACTTGGCAACTTTACAATAGATTTTATTCTCATTTTCTTTAAATATCTAAGTTGCACAAAAAGGTAAGATGGAAGGCCAGAGGAAGATGACATGTAGTATACACTTAAAGTCTCACTAATGCCAAGCATGAATTCCAAAGCTCAGCATGTCTGCATACACTGTGCTGTGTCATGTGAGGATCCACTACAGTTGGAGAGACAGTTACACTCAGTCTCCTTGGTTTGTACCCACACACTCAGGCAATGTGTTCCACTTTTTCAATTGTGGACTGCAACAGCACTTTATTGAAAACTTTTCTTACTTTCAGCTGGAGATTTGCATTTACTGGAGATGGCTTGGCGAATTTTTATTAAAAAGAAGGGGACAAAGCAGGTATGTCATCTGTGCATCCTTTCTTCCACTGCCTATCCTCTAAACAAGTTAGCTGGGACTTCTGATTACAAACACATAGGTCTTTGCTTTCTTTCCTGAAGTCTCAGTTAAAAAGCAGTAGGTTTGGTTGCACCCACAGAAGCAAAACAAACTGCTGAAGACTTTGCAAAGTTCAAACTTTTACTGGAAACCTGTTCCTACTACCCCTCTGGCTGTAGTTTTCACCCACACATAATTTATTTTTGCCACACGGCATCCTGCATTCTAAGGAATCAAGCAGGTGCTGCAAGAATGACAAGCAAACTAAACATCATTAAAAATTGAACATTTTAGTGCAATTAAAATGCTGCAGATGAGACCTCTATGTAAAACATTATATATGGGTGATTGCCACAAATAAGCCTGTGAGGGATGCCTGATGTTCTAACCCTGTGCTTGTAATGGAAGTAAAAATTAGTAATAGACTGCACGAACAGACAACAGAAGTCAGGAATGTACTCATTCTCCTACATGGAGACCAAAAATAATATAATATCAGTGTGATGTCCAGCCACAATTAAGATAGCTTAAACGTGGTGCCTCCAGGCAGCTTTCAGCTTCTAATTCCTTAGCTCTCTCAACTACCAGAAAATCAGTTTCCACCTCCTTCACTGTCTCATTAAGATTAGTTATTTAACTCTCAATTTGATCAGATGTAGTGATGGACTCTAGAGGGACTGTGACAGGGAGTAACTTACCTTGGGTTTTTGTGTCCAATTTCTTGATCAAAGTTTCTGCTGTTCACAACTTCTGATTTCCATTCAGTATCTAAACAAAATGATAGAAAGGTTGAGGAAAAAGACAGCAAGTTCCACTCTCATCTTAGTTACTGGAGACATTTCCTAATGAACTAATCAGTTCTTAGTTACACTTTGAGTAATACTGTCTATACCATTCTCGCATAGCAGATCAGCAAGGAATGGCAAGTTTTAGGAAAAAACAAAACAAAACAAATTTTAGGACAAAAACTGTAACTCAACTTTACACAGTGGGAGCTTTACCATTGGCATCCTCCATGATCAGGCTTTTGATTCCTCACTTTACCCTTTGAAAATAGTCTGGTTTAGTGAGGAAAAGCTGCAACCTCTGCTGGAACTAGATTTCAGTGCAGTCCAGCAACAGATAGAGATGGTATCTGTATGTGCTGCAGAACAAATGCGTAAAACTGCCTTCATCTGGGCCACAGCAGCCTTCCACATCCCTAGAACAGACTCCAGTAGGTTCCTTATAACTCCTACAAAACTCAAGTCCCTTTTTTGAACAGCTTCTACATCAAATGTGGCTTGCTCTACTTCCATAAAAGAGTGGAGAGGAAGAAAGGGAGTTTCACTCAACAGTGGAAGAGGTATCATTGTAAGGGATATTCTGGTAGAATTTTTCTCATGGGAGCTGCACGGTTGGTCTTTGTGGAAGAGATCAGGGGCTGCCCTGTGTTGGTCACAAATAGCCCCACACTGAACCCATCAATCGTGGCCACAGCTGAGCCAATCAGTCTGGTCACTTCTGTGAAAACATTTTTAAGAAAAAGAGCAGAAAACACCAAATGGAAAAGGAAAACAATGAGAAAGTAAGAAACAATAGAGGGAACACTAAAGTTCGTGGAAGCAGAACAGATACTCACTGCAGTATAGCAAGAGTGAAGTGTGAGAAGGAAAGACTGGCACAGAGAAACCACTATGTTCTGACTGTAAACACAACCCCCAGCCCTCACAGTGCTCACTGCTCTACTAAAGAGAATGAAAACTGTGGTGTTAACAAGGGTGAGGGGCAAAAGGAGAAGAGACTGCAGTGAAGCTGGGCTTAGGAAAGGATTAGGGCAAATGTGTTTTGCCAGCACCCTAACCAGTAATTGAATACCTAACTGACAACAACATGGAGTTAAATTTTCCGCAAATCTGTTTTACCTATGATGGTAATCAGTAAGCAATTCCTCATCTTTATTTCAGCCCACATACTTTCTCATTCTTGTTTTTCCCAATTTCATCCCCAGTCCTGCAAAGGCAGAGTAAGCTAGGAGTTGTGTGGTCTCTTGCATATCTGCCAAGGCTAATGCACCACACCTAACAACGTACAGATCTTTACTGGACTGAATTCTCAGTCTTAAAAGGGCAGCTGTTCTTTTTAAATGCAATTTCTTTTTCCTCCCTGCCACTGTAAGGCTGTTTTTCACAGCTCACAACCACTAGCTTTGCTCCTTATGTATGATTGTGCTGCAGGGTCCCATGCTTTACTGACCTGGGTAACTTTTATGATCACACCCAGAAACTGCTACATATCCATGTGCTTTAATCAGAGATAAGCAGAGACCTGTCTCCAGAGAGGTGATGACTCAAGGGTATTTTTCTGCCACAGGGTAGACTGGAATGATGCCCTGCTCCTGACAAAAACCATTTGGCAAAAGCTGCAGTGCATATCAAAAGGTCCTGGTGGTTTTCATTAGCTTCTATCAAGACCTAAATAGAATCTCAACAGGCTGACTCATTGGCTGGGGCTACACTGCTCTTCCTTGTCTATTCTCTTCTGCTCACACCTGACATATGCTAAACTACTCCACTTTTAAGTAGTAATCTCAGATGTAGCTTTGAACACACTCCCATCTCCTGTCACTGAGCACCTCAGGGGCACAGTCTCTGAAGTTTCTACCCCTGGATGTTGATGCTCTGAACTTCTAAAAGTTCCAAGACAAGACTTGAGATTTTTTTATAGTACTTGCTTACATACCTCCTTTCACCTCAGTCACCTCAAGGTACATCAAGAAGGTCCTGACATTCATTTAGGAAACACAATTTTTGCTTACTTCTTCACATTCCTTTCCATTCTTTCACAAGAAAATACCGGGTTTACAACAAAAATCAAAATATGTACAAATGTTCAAAGTCACATGATAAAAGAAAAGGGACTTTCTGTCAGTCAACTTACTGTATGAATATTTCGTCTCTTTCTTAATCTCACCATTCTCTTCGTATTCCCTGCAGAAAAAAAGAGGTGGAATGAGAACCAAAACGGCATGTGTGCACACCCTTGCTCAGGGCAGAATATACAAATGAACCACACAGGCAGCTTACTGGCAACATAAACGTCTCTTTATAAGTAAACTAACTCTTCTCTGAACTCTGATTCTCTGTACAAGGAACAAACTACACATAAATGCTAAACAGCCACAACTCTTTTAAAAAATTCTCATGTTGCCAGCAAAGGGTATTGTCTAGATGGATGTGGAACAACTAGTATTAAAGGCAGTGAGATAAGCTAGTCTCCATCCACAAGTCTTTTACGAATACTATGGATACATAAGCAAGTTAAAACTGAGAACTTACACTTCACACCTTTGTGACATCTGACTTTTTTTGGTATAACACAAAAAACATGAGTTCTTTCTAGTCAGGCTTAGAGAATAGCTAATTACTTTTACACTGCTGTCAGTGGAATTATTATTAATAACAGAAATATTTTTTTCCTTTTCACTTGAAACTATCAGCATGGCAGCTAACATCTCATTACAGTTTTGTAAATCCCCTTGAAAAGGAATACAGACTGCAATATTGCCGGTTATAAACTAATCTGAGTGTTTCTCAAGCAACTAAAACTTCCACATTTAGAAATTAATGCTGGGTTTTGATTATTAAGGGCTCAGTTCTACAAACTGAGGAATCATGTCTTCATTTAATTAAGAACTTCAAATTGCACACTTATGAACTACCAAAGAAATTAAAAGATTTCCCTCATAGTCACGATCCACAAGTCTGAGAAAAGAATCCGATTTCTAGATTCAATTGAATATAGTACGGAGTTTTAACTACTTTGAAATATTTTAGTAATTTTAGGTTGTAGGTATCAACCAGGCAGTTTTGGGGTCAATGGGTTTATAGAACTTTACAGTTCATAACTGAAATTGTCGGCTTCGCTTACTTTTCTAACAAAATTTAAGACCGCTTTGGGAAACTTAAAAAATAGCAAAATCTGACAGCCAAAAAAGCCCAGCAAGTACATGATTGCCATTGTGGAAGAATGGAAGACAGCCAGGGGACAACATAATGATATCCACATTTAGCAAAGATTTTTTTGATTTTTTTTTTGATTTTTGAGGACAAGCTACTGGCTTGAGGATCCATGATCAAGCTTTTGAAAATGGCAGCAGTAAAGGCTTGGCAGATGCAGGAAAAAAGAGGAATAAGTTTTATTTGAAAACAAACTAGAACCAATTATTTTGGTGAATGGCTTTGACTTTGCTAATCAAGTAGCAGGCAAGGACTATTATGGAGGTAGAAATTCTTATGGTCAGAAAGTATTTTAATAAATAAAAGAAGCATTGAAAGAATTAGAAAGGATAGAAATCAATCAAGTCTTTGTGAAAAGCACAAGTATTTTTTCTTTCCTTTTAATACATTAGTAAAGGTCTTTGAATTTGTTGCCAACACATGTGACTGCAAATAGATGAGTGGGCTATAAGATGATCCTGAGCACAATAATGAAAACAAAACACTAAGAGCTGCAGCACAGAAGGCAAGAAAACCCACATTAAGTTACACAAAATTAGGAAGAGGAAACATTTGATTAAAGGCCTTGTATGTTATGCAAATTTTGTCAGATGCAAATTCTGCAACACTGACCATCTACAAGACCTGACATCTCCAATGAAGCTAAAGTGACTAAAAAAAACCAAAACCCAAGAGCTCTAGAACTGTCCTGCCATAAAGACCCATTGGCTTTTTTAACTTTGGAGGTGGGAACAGAAAATATGTGATGGGATCCTGTTAATACAACAGCTCTGTAGGCAACTTTTAAAGGTTTCTTTCACTTACGTGGATTCTTCATATTCTACCCATTGGTACATTTCCACATTACGCTTAAGTTTGACGGCACGGATGGAGAGCCCATAGCTGGGATCAAACAAAGGCTATTTAAAAATCAAAGAAAATGCAAGTCAGTATAAATGTTGTACCTCACAAACACTGTACCTTCATTATTAAACCCATTTATGTGCCTCACTGCACATAGTACTATGTTACACATAGTTGAATATGCAATGTTATAAAAGACAAAAAACACAATCTCATTGTATAACTGTGCACCTGATCTAAAGAACTGTCACCAAAAATTGTTGCCACATGAAGAATAAAAAAAGAAATGCTGGCTAATGGTATGGAGGCTTATGGTTTTGAAATGGGAGACTTTATGTGGCTGTGTTACCTTCTGCAATGCGGACTGAACACAGAAAAAAAAAAATCACATCAGTGCTAAGAAATCAGAACTTGCAGAGCTCATGTACTAGAAGAACCTAAGGACTTTACAATATCAGGGGTATACAGCAGATTACTATACAAAGGGAACTGAAATTATCCACCAAAGGCAGTGGGGAGGTTAACACAGCTACAGAGATCTTAGGAGTAAGGAGACCACAGCTGTACAGCATCTCACCAACTCTGGGCCAATACAAAAGCTATGTGTCTTCTCCCTGGATATCACACATAATTTGAATTGGCAAAGACTTTGCCTTCCCTCCAAGGTTGAATTATCATACCATTTACCTTAGATGTACTCAGAGCACCAGCTAAATGCACCAGTCTCCCTTCACTCTGCGGAGATACGCTGTGGATGCTATCAAGAGGGATCACAAGAGAAAGTCCTTCATCAAGAGATTTAGCTGTCTGTAAAGCTCGCCCCTGCAACCAAGAGCAGCAACATCAAGTTGTAGAGAATCAATGTACAGCAATGTTTTGTTAACAAGATTAGTAGACAAGTGATCTGAAGACCAGAATGCTTGTATCTTCAGTGCCAAGTCATATTCTCGAAACACTTGTAGCTCAATGCTTTCTTTTTGTGAGAGTTTGGGGTAGTACTTGTTACCCATGCAGCAAGACCATTAACACAGACGTTCCTGCAAGGCTCTAAAATTATTGCTCTTTATTTCTTGTCATGTTCATTGCTTACCAGTAATACTCATACAACTACTTGGCAGAAGTTTTCCTTACCTTACCATCATGTTACAGTGTGCTTTTTCCTGTAGAACCACTGAAATAGGGAGCTCTTTTTCCTCTTGTAGAGGTATAAAAGCAAGTTTAGGTGACAAGTCGTAGAATTCAGCTCCCTGCTTCAAAATTGCCAAGACCATGTATGTTTGCAACAATACAGTGTTAGCGTTCCCTGCTTACTTTATTTTTTCAGTGTTTGTCCTGGTTTAGATTATTTTGCGCTGATTAGATTCTCTAATCAGTAGATTTCTACTACACTCCGTTCTACAGAAATGCTAGCTGTGACCCTGTGATTTCACTCTTGCATTATATCCCAAGCATGAGCACCAGGTTCTCCAGACGTATTGTCCTCTTCTCATGGAGGAAGTAACAGTCTTAACAGGAAAATTTTACTAAAACTATACCCAAGACAACTATGAATGCAAAACTAGTCACATATCACCTCAGCTACAACATTTTAAAGATGTGTACAAATACTGACAGTATTTCACTTACTTCATTGGTAAAAAGCAGGTAGAAAGACAGAAGAAATGTGACAAGTCCCATCAGCATGCCCCCAGAAGTCTCACTAAGCCTCTCCAAGAACCCTGGCTTGGGCTCACTCGTGACTTTGACATGTTCTTTTCTGCAGCCTGTGTCAGAGAACTGTGGGAAGATAAACCAAATAACATTGTATCAGTGTGAAAGGCGAACATGTTCTATTTCAACACAAAATGTTTAGCTTTGCCAATACTGTTGCTTTAGAGAACCTCTTGCCTTGGACCAAAGCTTCCCACGTTTATTATAAATACAGTAAATAAATAAATAAAACATCAGCCTAAGTTAAAAAGTTACTTTTGTTATTTCAACACGTTCCTTCCAGCTCTCCTCAATCTGTCTCTGGGTTCCCAGTGTTGGTGCCCACACCCTGTTGCTCAGGCCATGACAAATTGAGTAATGCTCCTGAATTCCAGACCCGCTAACACATAGTTATAAATAACGAGTTACATTACCTCACCCGTGGAGAAGTGTCTGCGGCCTTTAATTGCAACAAAAAGAGAGTTCTTTAAACAAGACTGCTACGGCTGCCCTAGCCAGCACCACATCAAAAGCATCAACGCCCGGGGAACCACCAGCTGCGGGGAACCGCCAAGAAGCAACTTCTGCCGAGCTCACGTAGCCAAAGCCGAGCTCAGATCGAGAGAAGGTGGAGGGAAGGTGGAGGGAAGGTGTGATAGCAGCCTCTCTCTCCCTGTCCTGCACAAGGGCCACTCGCTTCAGGCCACCACGGGAGGGGGAACGGGCCCGCCCGGGTACGGCTCCGCGTGGCGTGGAGAGTGGTGGTACCAACCCAAGCGGCACTTACGTTCCTCGACATCTCGAGCGGCTTTCCCTGACCAGTTTCAGCCCCGGAGCGCTCGCAGCAGCCGCTTGCAATCCCGCCTCCCCTTTGGGGCACTTAGCGGCGGCGCGGGGCGGGCTGGGAGCCGTAGTCAGAGCCGGGAATCCCGGCCGGCTGCAGGATGTGCATCAGCGGCCGCGGGCGGGCCGGGAAGGCGCTTCCGGGGGCGTGAGGTCGGAGAGCGGCGCGGCGCGGAGCTGCCTGTGGCTGTGACGGTGAAGGAGAAACGGAACAAGAACGGAGCGGGTGGCGGGGCCAGTCTGCTGCGGGCGCAACACGGGGGAGGCATCGGAAGAGGCTCTGCCATGTCCTACTGCAGGCAGGAAGGTGTGCGGGCGCCCTTCCCAATGTCACGCCGTCGGAACGGGACGGACTGAGTGGGATCGTGGGGCCGGGAGCGGGAAGGGGACGCGCGGTCTGAGGGGAGAAAACGTGCAGAAGCAGCCCGTGGGCCCTGTGAGTGGGGGTGAAGGGCTGCACCTCTTCTCACCGACCTTTCACCTCACGGTAGGCGGGAAGCCGCAGCAGGCGGTTGGGGGCGCGGAGGGGCCTCCAGTACCTTGCGGGCCGCTGTGCAGTGCGGACGCGGTGGAGAATGGCCAGAGCATGGTGTAAGGGTGCGGGTATGGATGAGGGTGTGTAGATGCCCCGCGGCTCTGCCGCTTCTGACCGGACTCTGCCGTGGCACGGCTGAGGCGTGCAGGCGTGCTTCTGTCGCATGGTACCGGCCCTAAGGGGTTAGATTTTTACCTTTTTAGTTTTTTACCTTTTTAAGGAAAGTACAGTACTGATTGACAGCCGGCTGAATATGAGTCAGTAGGGTGTCCAGGGGGCCAAGAAGGCTAGTGGCAGTCTGGCTTGTATCAGCAATAATGTGGCCAGCAGAAATGATCGTCCTCCTGTGCTCAGCGCTGGTGAGGCCACACGTTGAGTTCTGGATTCATTTCCGGGCCCCTCGCTACACGAAGGAGTTTGAGGTGCTGGAGTATGTCCAGAGAAAGCGACGAGGCTCATGAAGGGTCTGGAGAACACGCATTATGAGAAGTGGTTGCGGGAACTGGGGTTGTTTAGCCTGCAGAAAAGGAAGGTGACAAGAGACACTATGGATTTTTACAACTACCTCTGCAACTCTCTACTACAATAGGAGGTTGTAGCCAGAAGAGGGGACAGCCTCTTCTGATGGCAAGTGAAAGGATCAAAGGAAACGGCAACAAGTTGCACCTGGGGAACTTTAGGCTGGATGTTATGAGGAATTTCTTTGCTGGAAGGGACCTTTGGTGCTGGAACAGGCTGCCCAGAACAGTGGTGGTCACTGTCCCAGGAAGGATTTAAACACATGGACCAGCTGTTTAGGGACATGATTTAGTGGTGACCTGGCAATGCTGTGTCAGGGGTTGGACTTGATCTTAAAGTCCAAACAGATTTTGTGATTCTATGGACAGAGCAGCCAGTGTGTCTGTACTGAGTACTGTGTTGTACATGGTTGGTGTTGTACATGGTTGTGGTGTTCATGAGGCTTGACTTTTTAATATCCTGAGATACATATTTCTCTCCCTCTTGAACAGTGTAAAGTGGCTAAATGTAAAGTTTAAAACTAGAAAAAGGCCATTATGTAATTCTAAATGCCATTCTGAAATTGGAAACCTTGACACACCAAACACTGATTTTGAAACTGCTTTTTAACTTTGTGGGTCAATGAACTGTATTGCGATCTGGAGCCACTACAGTATGTCACTTTGAAAAATGGACCTTTAGAAGAACAGAATTTCAGGTGTGTATGTGCCCCTCTGAACCAACAGCTGTTCTACTTGAAGGTGGTTGATGTGTATAACAGAATTTATTCACCGTTAACATGAACGGATCATATTCGTTTCTCATTACTTTGTGATGTTCATTAGCTTTATAGATTACTCCTTTCTGTCTCAGCATTCTCTGAACTTTTGCTACTGTCTCCTATATGTCAGGAAAAGACAGAATTATATTTGCGACCAAGGAGGACCATGAGACACCAAGCAGTGCAGAGCTGGTTGCAGATGACCCAGATGACCCTTATGAAGAACAAGGTCAGTAGTAAGCAGTGGAAGGGAAGTAAGGAGTGGTACATCACAGATATCATATTCTAACAATCTTAAAAACCCCAAACAGAAAACAAACTTCGTGTAAAGTAGGGAACAAATTATTTATTCTTTTTTAAAGACTAAGGGCAACTGATTATTCAGTAAACACACAAAACTGTAGTCAGTTTTAGTATCCAAATAAGATGTCACAGGTGGCATGCTTTCCTTATGTTGGGGGTTTTTCCGCACTCTTGATGATTTTTCACAGTGGCCTGTATTACATTAGTAGCAATGTAATCCATAGCTAGCACTATTGTATTTCAATGACACCCGACAGGTAAGTTCAAATTGCTCTGCGTTGAAACTGTAATCATCTTGTCTTGAAGAGCTGCAAGTTAGGTCAGTGATTAGAGTTCTGATACAAACTACGTCTAGCCTACAAAGGGATATTTAAAAGAGCATAATATTTCTGAGATCAGTCCTTCTAATATTCTGATTGCATAGGGCATAATCTAGGATGTTTTAATGGGTAAATGAAATAATTTCCAAGCTGATTAATTTCGCCCAGGTTGACAAAGTGTCAAAAACCTCTGTGAATTTGGGTTAATTGTTTTTTTACAATTCCCTTTGCACTTACAGGATTTTTGGGCTCTTTGCTTTCTGTGAAGTCATCTCATTGCTTTCAGCTCGTCTGAGATTGAAGTAAATGCTTCACCCTTTTTGAAATGTTTTTAGGAAGTCCAATTTATGCAGGCGGCTCTGTGACCTTTAGGGGGCACTATTTAAACACAGTTTGGCAACCAGAGCGCACAGGGTTGCTTTGTTAACTGAAATGGTTATATAGTTTAATTTGAACCGTGTCTTCCTGGTCATTAAAATAACTTCATTCATATGTAGATTCCTGTTGAAATGATTTTTAATTTAGCTGCCTATCGTGGATTCATTACAACTGCATGTAGTCAGTAGATATGTTTGAAAGTTTTGCTCATCAGCAGACATGAGTCCCAAATGAGAACAATGAGATACGTGCTTAAAAACTGCAATTTTTCTTTCTGCTATTTTAAGGTAGGTTGTTTTTCTGGGTAAGGCTTAATACCTAGATTGCCTGTTCAGTGGAAACAGAATTTGGGATTTGCCATCTTCACCATGTGAGTGGTGCTTTAGTCCCTAAAGATTTCAAATAGAGACCCCTTTACAGGCAATAAAAACTACATTACATTTGTATCTGTTAACTGCTTAAATGGAAAACAGTGCCTGACGAGAACTTGTTTTTAAGAGTATTTGCTCTCATTGTTATGCTTTTTAGAAGTGAAACAAAATCAGAATTTTTAATTCCAGTGTCAGACAAACTTAAAATCATTATTGGTCTGCTAAGTGAGGATTTGACAGCTTCTAATTATCAGATGGTGGAATTAAGTTCTCCATTCCTTTTCTGTGACCTGTGGCTTTCTATTTCCTTTGAGAAACTGAGGAGCACTTGCAAAACAAAATGAAAGAGAGATTTATTTTTTTTGTTTGTCACATCTGGAGAACATACAAACCCTTGGAGATTTTATCATTCCACGAACTAACTGTTAAGTCACCTTTGTGGTGCATAACTGGACAAAGTAGCTTCCTGTTTGTCTAAGTAAATACACGTGTACCATCTGTGTTGATGTTACATGTGGTTGTTTAAACCTCGTGTCTTCCTCTGTAATCATCCATTGGCTTAGGTTTGACATACTACAAAAACGTCTAATGTGAGCATAAACCCCCCAATTATCTGGGTACCTCTAAAGTAAGGATTCTCTTCCTTCTGTCTTACACCTCCACTGGGACAATTTTTCCTTGTTAATTGCCATATTGATTGATTCCTTCTATGCTATTTTGCTGAATATGGAAAGTTCATAAAGAAGGAGATGGCAAATGTTTTTGCAATAATCATGTATTTGCAGCATGTTAGATCACTTGTTGCCTAAACTGTAGAGTAGAGAAGAAAACGGAAAGATAGGACCTGCTTGTGACAGGAACATCTTACAGTGAGAATATGTGTCTGTGTTATTCAAAAATACAAACTGTAAACTCATGTTTCAATACTGTTAATAATTTGGATTGGGGTTTTTTTGTTGTTAATTTTTTCCTTAGCATGTGGTCGACTACTGTTGTGTTTTAAAGGGTCTCTGAAAACTTCTCACTTGATTTTGGAATACAATGCATCAATAAAAATCAGATCAAGTTAGAGAAACAATTTATATATCACAGAACATAGCTGCATAGCAGTGAAATTTGTAGGCAGCAAAGATGTATGGGTAAAATGTTTTGGAATATGTTGAAGTGCACAGAGTCTGGATTAGGTTTTTTTTATTTAAAAGAAAAATGGAAAGGACTTTTCTATACATAAAGTAACATGCAGGCTTTTCTAAATTAGCTCTGTATTGAATGGAAGACTCAGTTTTCACTTTTTCACTTTTTCACTTCCATGGCATAATTACTGACTCTTTTCATCTTTTCTGCTTTGCTATATACAGAACAGTTGTGTCTGGGAATATAGATAGGCCATATTCTTTATTTCTTCCTCACACAGCTGAAAATTTTATTTGAGGTTTGGGAGTTTTTGTATGGGTCTTTTTTATACTAAGATAAACATGTAGTTTGGGTTTTTTTGATAGTTACTTGTTTCGGCCATTAACAAATACCAGTCTCTGAGCTGTCTGCTCTAGTCAGTAGGTTACTCAGGAAAACTTGCGCTCCTTTTCTCTTGGGCTGAAGTACATTGTGACCCGCCAGATCAGTGAGGTTCAGGCTACATTTGAAACAAGTGTTAATTCAGTTTTAATTAAAAATAATAATCCTGTGTAGTGCAGACTTGCAATTCAGGGAGTGAGAGATAAAACATGTTTCCGTTTTAATTGTGTTCTAAGCTAGCTGAAACACTGACTCACTGAAGTGTGCATTGTGCAGTAATTATCAGTGAGGAAATGCTTGCACTATTCAGCTGTGTTTTTGTGGGTTTTTTTAAACATGGTTTATCTTTATTTAACATCCAAAACTATTTCAGTGATTAAATAGGTGCAAATCAAAGCTTATGTGATACCCAAGAATGCATTACGTTGTTAAAATCTGAATACTTACAAGGTAGTTCTGGTTCTAGAAGGAACAAATTATTTTAAGATAATTATTACAAATAATTTTATTGCTGTGGCATCTTCAAACACATAAAAACTTTTCAAGCATTTTTTGTTTTTCAAGCATAAGAAAAATGACTGTTTAAAATGACAGGTTGATGTTAGTGAGAGGGAACACAGGACTTCAACATCTAGTATGCAGAGCAAGCCGTACTTGTTTACATCTTTTTGCTTCATGTCAGCCTTGGCAAAAGGAATCTGTCACCAGCCATCTATTTCCTTGTCTCTGAAGTTCTGCTTTTCCTCCAGACAGCTAGAAGAGGCATGTGTTCGGTATATCTTGTCAGTACAGTGATTTCTACAGGTATTTTCCAAGTATTTTATAAAAACTGTCTTGCGAATAAAGCATGATTTATGAAAAACAATAGTATTACTGCAGTTGACTAAATCATGCTGAGGAGGCTGCTACTTTCTGTAATGGAAAGGAGAATGATCAGCACTGAGATCTGACTGACTATGTAATTTTCTGCTGAACTGCATTGACTGAGTTAGAGCACATGAGGGATAAATTTCAGATCAGAGTAAAATTTTACTCTAATTCTTTTTAATATAGTAGTAAACATGATTAAGCTGCTTTTGCTGTATCAGTGCTTAAGATTCATGTCCAAGAAGTTATTGGTGGAGGTGAAAGATAGTCTGGAACTTCATGATAACACTGGACAAAGGCAATCAGTAAGCTTACTGAATTCTGTGGGAGTGTTTTTGGTAATGTCAAGTTATATCAGGCTGCATCAGTCTCTAAGTATCATCTCCTGTTTGGAAGAATTAATGCAGCTTTACTCTCTGGCAATATGTGCTTCTAAAGCACAAGGCATTTGAACTGCAAATTTATATGCATGTTGTTAACTTCTGCTAACCCTTAGCCTGGAGATTGTTTGGGAAGCCTAGTAGAGAGGAGGTCAGAAAACAGTTAAAGTGGACAAGCAGCCAGCTTGGATCACAGCAGAGTATTTCTTATGATCTTTGTACATTAACATTACGACATGCACATTCATGCAAAGTGGAGAAAGGGAGCAGAGATACATCACTTTGCAGCAATATATCATAAACTCTAGAAGAACACACAGTCAAGTCTGTTATGTTACATTTCTTTTTCTGAATGTTAAATGATTTTCTAAAATCTAAAGAGAAGTGAGTTTTCTGGCATGCTAGATTGGACTTCATTCTACATATCAGTTGATGTTTTGAAGAACATCTGCCTGTGTGAATCTTTGGTATTCCATCTCTGTGATTACTTCAGCTGTTCTGGAAATATACAGCTGTTCCAGTTTAGAGTTGTACTCACCAAGGAGGGTCTGGTTGAAGCAGTGAAGGCTGAGAGCAGCCTTGGTTGCAGTGACCATGAGAGGGTGGAATTCAGGGTCTGGAACAGAATACCTAGCAGAATCACAACCCTGGACTTCAGGACGGCCAACTTTGGCCATTTCAAGCAATTGCTAGGGGAAATCCCATGGGACGGGGTACTGACAGGTAAAGGGGCCCAAGAGAGCTAATTGTCAGTCAAAGACCACTTCTTGAAGCACAACACAAGAGCATCCTGACAGGAAAGAAGTCAAGGAAAGAAGCCAGTAGACCTGCATGGTTAAACTGGGAGCTGCTGGGCAAACTGAAGAGGAAAAAGAAAGTCTATAGGTCATGGAAGGAGGAGGTGGC
>VZRI01006345.1:534225-547504 GCA_013397515.1 Upupa epops | reverse complement strand
TTACAGCCTCTCTGCCGACAATTGTCAGTGAAAGGGGGGGAAAATAATAACAATAATAACCCCCCCAAACCTAACAGACCCACCCGGTTCAAGGTGAATTTCAAGGAGAGGCGCCCGTTTTGTTTACGGTGAGGTCCCGCTGGGTGCTGGCGGCAAGAAGCGCACGCTGTGGCTATCTGTACATCTACATCCAGGCACATCTCTACATTCCCGGCATCGCTGCTCCTTACTGAGCCCCCTCTTAGACCCTGTAACCTTGTCAGGCAGTTGTGCGGTGCGAACCCCTGGCAGAAGCAGGCTCTGGAGGCAGGAAATCCTTTATTACTCGCCGGGTGATTTCGTATCAAGGGCATGTGCCCGCTCCAGGGATCTCTCATCACAAGCCACGGCTACTGTGCTGTTGAGATCATTTCAGCTACGTATCGCACCGCATCTCACGTATATTCCTTCCCACTGCATGAAGACAAATGCATGACTTTCTTTCCCACTCCCCCCCCACATCGAGGCCTAGAAGTTGTTGAGAAAAAGCCGTGTGGAAGCGTGAGCGCACACGGTTCATACCCCCAGCACAGACCGTGTGTACGTGTGTGCATGTATGTGTGTGTATGCGTGTGCTCAGAGACAGGCAGGATCATCCGTCTCGGAATAAGCACAAGAGCCCCATGTGCATTGGGGGCCCCCCCCTCGACACGCTCGAAATCTTCGTGCTGAGCCGGTTGAGAGCCGCGGCCCTTTCTTCTTAGTGCTGCTGTCTAACAGTAGTACCATTTTGTTTTCATTATGTTAATGACATTTCATCTACTGCACCGAATCGGCGGAGTTTTCAAGGAAATACTGGAAATTAGATCTCAAAAAATTGTTCAGGAGAGTCACCAGCTCAGTCACAAAAATCTCCCTCCCTGCCCGTTACAATTCCAATCCCCCTATCAAAAAAATAGATGACACCATATTATTTGCTTTCAAACCCCCCGCAAACCCAATTTACCCGGAACAAGCAACTTCTCATATACCTCCCTGAAACCATTTGCAATTCAAATGAGAACCATATAGCACAGATTTTAAAGGTCTGGCTGACAGAAGCCAACAGCCAGAGCATCCCTCTGAGACCGCCGCGCTTCAAACCGCAGCTGGAGCCACGGGCCACGCGGGCACCAGCCCCTGCCCGGCAGGCAGCTGCCCGATGGGGACCGTGACAGCAGCCTGCGCTGGCGATGGGGTCGCGGGATCACGTTATTTATCTCCTCCTTGTTTTTCTGTCTCTGAGATTTATACAGAGAGAGCGATTTTACTTAAGAAGAAATATGCGTGTTGCATGGGAGGTAGCTTGGTTGGAGGTGAGAAGTTGTGGCTTTGCTTTTCCTCCCAAGTCACTGCTATTGATATATTTTTTATAAGTAACGGTGCTTTGTGGCATCTTCTTTTGAAGGATCCCAAAGCACTTTGGGAATCGGCCTGAGTACCAATCCCAATGGAAGGAAGTAAATACAATCCCCCCTGTATACAAGCAGGGAAACCGAAGATGAAGGACCCATCCTTTGTGGCTTCAAATGGAAGTGAGATGCCTACAAAGCCAAGAGATGGAGCCACTGCTGAAAACCATGGGGTGGCTGGGCATGCAAACCCTGCCCTGGGCTTGCATCGCCCGCAGACCTTAGCTGGGCAAAACATCTTTGCAAAATGGGGATTTCCAGCCTGAATTTCAGCCTGTTTGCAGGGAGGGGAGCGGACGCTGCGTTAGAAACCTGCACTGGATTAATGCTCCAAGGGATCTTTCAGGGCTCACATTCTTGCCTGTTCCCCAGTGCGTTTACTGGGGGTATTTAAAGCTCACTCCAACCCGCTTGAAAATACATTATGTCCCCTTAAAAACATAAATCCTTGGACTTAACCGATGATCCATTCCCTCCCTCAGCACTATTAGCACATTAAGAAATTAAACGATAAAACTCCTAAAGATCCGATTGACCAGAATGGCACCGCTCCATATGGCACAGCATATGTGTCCGGCCGGGATCGCCTGGGTATGCACTCAGGCAGGCTGGCACAGGAAAAGGGTTTCAAGGCAAATTCGGATGGATTTAGAGTTGGGTTTGTTTGGTTTATTTGTTGTTGTGGGTTTTTTTTTCATGACATTTCACTGCTCTGCTCCACCTCTTGCGCTGGAGGAAAAAGAGGAGAGGTGATGTGTGTCCCTAAATAAGGATGCAGAGCTTTGCTTTGCTGGTGGAGGTCAGGTGAGGCTATTTAACGCTTTGCAGGGAGGCTCCTGAAAGATTACGGGTGTAAGAAAACAACCCCAAACCCCAAAGCTGCAGCCCCACAATCAGCTGAACTACTGCTCAGGCCAACTGCAGAGGTGACTCGGGGAACAGGACCCTGCAGGTGGGTGCTGAGCACCCAGCCCAGGGGGGAAATGTCCCTTTCTGCCCTACCCGCTCCACGATAAATCACATTGCAGCAAACAATAGGCTCTGGGCCTCTCTGGGAGATTTTCCTGAGCCATGATGGGGTTCTAAAAACCTTTATGAGCTTTTTTTACACTGCTCTGATGAAAGAGAAACCTCCTTTTCCTTTTTCCCTTTCTTTTTTTTTTTTCTAGTGCTCTCCTGGATTTTAGGGTGCTGGGAGGTCTGAGGGGGTGAAGATGCCTGAACCACAACCAGCAGCATGTCGCTGGGTTTAGCCCAGTGCTCGGCACCGTGGGGACGGACAGACAGAGCTCATACTGAAAAACTTTAACTCTAAACATGACCTAAAACAGCTTAGCAGGGATATACATGAAGGAAGGGATTAACCCCCCTCGCCCCCCAACCAGGAGCAACAAATCCCATTAACTCTCCATCCCTGGGAGGGGAAACTCTGCATCCACTGGTCCCCGAAATAGAGACCCGCTGTGTTCGTTTAGTTATGTATTTCAAATAAACCCCCCAGCCTGTGGCAATGTCTCCTGCCGAAGCTCTGCTCTGAGAATTAATGATGGTTCCTGTGGAAAGCATCGGCATCACCATGCACCAGCCTGGCCGCGCTACTCCTGCGCGACGCCCGTGTCTTGGCTGCTCACCTCCTAAATAGTTAATTCCTGGAGACTGCAAGAAGGTTAAATATGCATCAGGATCAATCGAAGTCACCTATAGCTCCCCTTTCCCCGGGATTTCTCAGGGTTACCTAGAGAACTGAGAGCAAGATTCAGTGAGAGGGGGATGAAAATTCTTTCTCTGCCTGAAAAGCCCAAGTTGTAATTTGCTTTAAACCAGGCGAGTTGCTCACCGAGGCGATAGGTAGGAAGGAACAGCACAGAATATATGGTAACTGTCTGGAGACGGATTCTGTACAGTGTATAAATAGAGCAGAAGCAGCTTTCTCCATGTAGACACTGTGATGGTGAAGCGGGAGTTTATTTCACCTGCCCCCCTCCCCATTTCAGGTTCAGCTTAATAGGAATATTTCCCCCCAAGGTAGCGGCTCCTGCTCTGCGCCATCACACTGATTTTCATAGGAAATAGGCCCAAACGTTCTCCCCTCAGTGTTGGGTGCAGACAAGGGGTGCAAGGCCGGCAGCTCCTCGTGCAGTCATGTCGTCTTCATCAATCCCCCCCACAGCCCACAGAGCAGCCCTCTCAAAGCGCCCCGGTATTACTGCTTTGTTTACTACTGGGGTTTGTGGTGGATGAAAGCTGCTGGATCAGATCCCTATTTCAAGGATTTACTCCTTTCCATAGTTTTAGTAATATTATTTCATCTGTAGGAGGAAAGAAAAATACAAACCCACCCGGATTCTCTGGTACCCTGAGATTTATTTCTGAATGTTCTTCAACAGGGGAAAAAAGCCCATCTAAGGTCTCCAAGATGAGGATTTAAAATTATAAATCTTATTTGAGCAAATTTTATCAGAGTAAGCACAGACTGACAGAGAAAAAGATGTAGTACTGGAGCCTTGCTAAGTGTTTTGAGTAATGTCACCTGTATTTTAAAGAATAAAATGTAGGCAGTAGTGAGGTTTCGGGGGCTCATCTCCGATATACCTGGGCTGTTTGTATTTGGGAGCCTCAACCCCATCACATTGTTTGTCCCCTTTGTATTTTGTGCCTCTGTCACTGTATGAGTGTTTGCAAAGCAGATTAAAAGCAAAAACTCTCCTTGCCTTGCTGGAATTTGCTATTTATTTTCCAAGCTGCTCTGCCACGGCAGCAACGGCCTTGAAATCCCGCAGCTTGGGTTTGACGGTGCCGTCTCGCGGCGTATACATTATCTTGGCTCCTATTGTTCTATAGGTCAGCGTGAGGAGCCTTGAATCAGGTAAAAGCACTTTCCTAGTCCCTTTTGTGCCGTATGCCACGATATAAATGTCTGCCTAGCGTGTGTTTCCCATACGCAGATTCCGCCGGCGTTGCAGAGCAGATGGCTCAGGTAGCGGATTTAAAAGCTGTCCTAGCCACCCCCCAGTCCTGACCTATATGGCAGGATGAATGCCAGGCATACCTTTGCTTTCCCCTATATCCAGCATATTCCTTAGCTTTTTGTTTTGGTGTCCCCACCAACCATCAGCTGTGGGGGAAAAAAAAAGGGGGGGGTGGGGGGAAAAAGAGGGGTGAAAAAAGAGCAAAAAATAAAAGCAATACCTTCCTGGCTGATGTTTACACAAGTAAATATTTTTTTCTGTATATGCAGTAGGAAATGATTTTTAATGAATTATCTGTGAGCGAAAACAGTTCTGTAAATCAGCAGGGCTGCAGGCAATTTTTACCATATGTCGGCTCGCATTTGTATCACCGAATTTGCTTTTGCGAGGACAAAATCTCTGCTTTCCTTTCGTTGCTGATGTGCTAGAATTAGGAGCCACATAACTCAGTGTGGTTAAGCAAGAATATTGTCTGCTTTTATTGGACTATTATTAATGCAAAAGCGAAGGCATCCTATACTGCACCGCATGCCCAGACAGTGAGGCAGGCAGGGAGAGCTGCACGTTAACAGGGAGAAACCCCGACCATGCTAAAAACGTCCTCTTTTTTCCCCCTACCATAAAGTCTCCCACAAACCTTTCTCCAAGAGGTTTCTTAGAGTAAATCAGTGACTTGCACTGCAAAAATAAACCCCTGCAAAATATCGTCTGCCCTGTGCACACATCCCTCCCTTCCCCCTCCGTAAAATAGAGTCTGAATTCCTAATGGCAATAACGATGGGTTGCTGAACGTATGGAGGGGGTGCTCGCCGTAGAAACGCACTCCATAATAACGCTGAGCTTTATTACCGCTGGATTTACCCACGGAGGTGTAAAGCTCGTCGTGCACCACAGAAGCTGGAGCCTGAAATGAAAAACAGCCACCCTAATACCCTGCAAACCGCAGGTTAAAACTTCTAGCCGAGCCAGGTTAGCAATGAATTGGTCTCCTAAATTCAGTTAGAACAACAAGACAGAAAGTAACTGGGGGCAAGGGGGTGGTGCGTGTGTTTGGAAACACAAAAACCAACCCCAAATTGCTACAGAGATCTCTTATTCCTGCTTTATTTCTCAACTCTGGGGATTTGATTCCTGAGCTGGTAATGCCGAGGAAACGTTTCAATTATCTCTTAAAAATATTGCCGCGCTAAAAACCTAAAGCCAGATTCCCCAGCATTTAGCTGGGGCTAAATCTGAGAGCGGGGAGGGGGACTGGATTCACCCAGGTTGTGCTGATGCTGGGAGGGAGGAGAAGGCCTCTGGTAACAGTGGTCCTCGCTCTGCCGCTCCAGACCCCGAACAAAGAGAGGTTGCCCCTATTTGTATACGGGTCCTGTATATCGAGCGTTCAGCCTCTGACTTCAATGGGAACAGGATGCTTTCTGCTTGCCCGCAGGAATATTTCTGCCTTGAGCAGGGGGAAGGCAGCGAGCTTGAAAAATACATTTGTTTTTTTGGTGAGAGAATAAAACCATAATAGAAATGTAAAAAAAGAAATCCCAATTCCTTCCCTTTTACCCCCTGTTTTCATCCCCTCTCCCTCCCTCGCTGCGTGGCGAGGATGCAGCCACGAGACGGAGGACGACGCTTCGATAATGACGTAATGCTTCGATGAGAAATGTCATAACCATTTGTCACCGAATGCCCCGCACACCTCGCTGAAGCAAACGGTGTGAGACTGACAGGGCTGATGAAAACCAGCGCTTCAGCTAATTTGTCTTTCCCCCCGCTAAACTCCGTTGTGCGCTATGCAAATATGATTGCGAAAGTGGGACGTTATCAACACTTTAACGCTAGTTAACTTTGGGAGATGATACTCGGAGCAATCAACACAAACCCAGCGTACGGTAACTTCAGTAACAGAAAAAACCCCCCGTTCCGCCGCTCGGCGTTGACATTTGGTTCCAGCCGGCGTAACGGCGCCTGATGGATTGTGCCGTGCCTGCGAACGAATTAAAAATACATCGCTCCAGATCACTCGTGGCAGTAGCGAAGAGGAACGGGTTTTAAACCGGAATAACAATAATAGCAATTACATACCGATCTGGCCTGAATCATCTCGCCCCGCTAGCAGTTATTGATTATTAATAGGATAATATTTGCACAAGCCCGCTTTACACCGCATCCCTCATCCCACCGGCTCCTGGGCCGGCACGCTGCCACCAACAACCTGCACCCGAGGAAGTCGTGGTCCGGCAGCGGGCACTTGCCCTGAATCTATCAAGTTCCTCAACAGCCTGTTAATTCTTTCCTCCTAAAGGCTCAATTCCTAACAGCGCGCCACCGCCTGAGAAGCGCAGTTTTCTTGTCCTTTTTATTCTACCCCAGGAAAATACATTCCTTTTTATCCGTTAGGGCTGCACCTTGCAAACCCTGAAGTTGATCCTCTCAAGGAAAGGAAGAGAAACCCACCAGTTTTTTTGGAAAGCTCACGCTAGTGGGAGAGGTGGTGCCTGATGCACAGGAGAGGACAGGGCACGCATGTCCCTCGTTAGCATTCGCCCCGTTCCCCGCGACAACAGGGGATAATACTAATACCTTAATGCCTCCCAGCGGGGCTCAAAGGAGCTGGAGAAATAGGATTTAGGGTGCGAGCTGGGAAAGGAAAAAAAGCCCACCCTGTGCTGCAGCTGAACCCGTGGAGAAAAGTTGAAGCTGGATGTTGTGTCGCGGTGTTATTGATCGGGATGTTAACAAACCCCGAGAGCGGGGAGCGGAGGGAGGCTGGAGAGCAGCCAGCTGCTGCTGCTGCTGGTTCAGGCCTGGAAGGATGCCTGCTCAGATACGGCAAAACCCAGTCCCCATCTGAGGTCTTCCCAGGGCTTCTTCAAACTGGTTCAGACTGGCATGCTGAGTAACATAGTGAGAGTCAGCTCTGGGTTGCAGCACTGAGGTGTGGGGAGATGCACCCTAATGAGGGTAGTTCAAGGAGCCCACTGAGAACGGAACCAGGTCTCCTCGACTATGACTTATCCTGTCTTCTCCTTAACCAACGGCCAGAGATACTATCTAATTACAGAAACACAAGATTCCATAGCAAATAAGGAATGGAGAAACAAACAGCATCTTTGCTAAAGCTCAGGAGATCTACCAACACATACAGCTGGTGCAGGGGACTGGAGAGGTGAGCAGCTCACCAGTCTGGCCTAGAGAAACATTAAAACCAAGGCAAAATCTTTCAGGGGAAGGCTGGCCACGGGGATGGACTGTGGTGCAGGGTTTTTCAAGGCAGGTGGCATTTCATGGGTGAAGAAACCAAGAAGGACTCTACTGGATTTGGTGGGTCAGCTTTGAACTGACAGGAATTCCATGGGCTGGACTTGATGCTGATGGACTCACATGAGAGACCAGAGAATTCCTCATGGCCAAGGAAAGAGGCTCCAGCACAAGGAGGGGAGCCAAAGGGTCTGCATATCTTCTCCGGTCCTGGCCAGGGTCATTGAGAGATGGGAAACAGAGTGCTCCAGCCTTTTCAGGTCAGGAATGGGGCATTATTAGTTCATTAGCCTGTGATTCATCAGCAACTCAGCTTCATGCTTCATTGTGTTCCACTCCCTACACTCTGGTGGTAGGGCATTGCCAACATAGTCGCTGAAGCCAGAGCTTCACAACCCCCAAGTTACACCAAGGCAGCTCTTTCCACTATCCCCCATGTCCAGGGTCTCCCTGGGCTTCATCCAGCTGCAGTTCCACACCTCCAAAGGGGCATCTGACCCTGGGGAGTAACCAAAGACCACCTCACCATGGCAGAAAGCTGCTCTCTGTAGCCGTGGTTGCTCTGGAGGGGAGCTGAGGTCAGCCAGCACATTGCTGTTTGATGAGAGAACTCTCCTTTTTCTCACCCAACGCAAAGGCACTTCAACGCTGGATTTCTGAAGCTGCAAGAAGCCCAGTCCTAGTCCCTGGCTGCCTCTTACGGCCATCAGCAAGTCCAGGAGTGAGAGCATAAATGCACTTGTTCTGCCTTCCTGAGTGCAAGGAAACCGGCTCAACAAAGGCGATGAAATATTTCTCGTGGATTCCTGTAAAAGAAGGGAGAGAAAGCAGGGCGGGCAGCAGCTACTCGAACCACTCCACCCGGTGACTCGTAGCCTACAAGAGCCTTGTGGGGCTGCAAGGACAAGGCTTTTCTGCCATGAACAAACTGCTTCTTTATCCTCTCTGCCCAGATTCCCTTTTCTGCTCTTCCAGCTGCTGGTTTCATAATAAGCAGCAGCCAGGGCTGTGAACAGTGAGCAAAACCAGCCCCCCCAGGCCTCCTTAGCTCTCCATTACACCCCCATCACATCTCCCTCTATGTGATGGGTTTTTTTGTGGCAGCAGCTGCGGGATGCAAGAGACCACCACTGCTAGCCTCACGCACCAGGAGTTGTGTTACCAGGGTTGCCTTCAACCTCATTTTCAAGGGGGCAGAGGTTTGTGCATGATAGAGCCAAATGAAAAGGCCAAGTGCTGGGTCCTGCTATCTTGGGTCACAACAACCGCATGCAAGACTACAAACTGCTGGAGGAGTGGATGGAAACTGCCTGGGGGGAAAGGACTTGGGGGTGCTGTTTAACAGTGGCTGAAGACAAACCAGCTGTGGGCTTAGGTGGCCAAGAAGACCAACAGCATCCTGGCTTGTATCAGCACTTGTGTAGCCAGTAGGACCAGGGCAGGGATTGTCCTCAGCCCCTGGGCACTGGTGAGGCCAAGTCTTAGATCCTGGGACCAGGTTTGGGGCCGTCACTCCAAGAACATTGAGGTGCTGGAGCAGGTCCAGAGATGGGCAACAAAGCTGGGGAAGGGTCTGAAGCACAAGGGCTCTGAAGAGTGGCTGAGGGAACTAGGGTGGTTTAACTGGAGAAAAGGAGGCTGAGGGGAGATCTTCTTGCTCTCTACACCTACCTGAAAGGAGGTCAGAGCATGATGGGTGTCTCTCTCTTCTTTTCCCAAGCAATAAGCAGTAGGATGAGAGTAAATGGCCTTGAGTTACACCAGGGTAGGTTTAGGTCAGCCATGAGGAACAATTTCTTTCCCAAAAGAGCGGTCAAGGCCTGGCCCAGGCTGCCTGGGGCAGTGGCAGAGGCTCTAATCCTGCAGGGATTGCCAAGCTGTGGAGATGTGATGCTGAGGGACAGGGGTTAGTAGCGACCTGGTAGTGCTGGGAGAACGGTCAGACTTGACGGCCTTGAAGGTCTTTTTCGACCTAAATATTCTACGTTCCTATGATGTCCACTCCAAAGAACCTCTTTGGAAAGTTCCTTTCTGCACTTGAAATGGAGTCCAAGAAAACGGCATAATCGCCGTCACATCATCGCAAATCACCGCTGGGTTTTCTTTCACTTCGAGGGACCAGCACCAGCTCTCATCTTATGTTTTATAGACCGTCAGCAAGAGACAATCTCTTTCATAATAGGGCAGGAGCACATCCAATTAAACTGGCAAACAATATTACATTTTCCTATTACTTTGTGGAGAACATCCTTTCTGGTAAAGAGAAGCCCAGAGGTTATAGAAATTTTAAGGTTTTCTTTTTCAAACTCTTGCATGACTGAGCCTGTGATCTCAATTTGAATTAGCTGGTACCTGCTGTTTGGGCTGTTTGTTGTTAGATGTCACCAGCGATGGTGATACCAGCAAGGCTGGAACACAATAGACTCAAAAGGATGTGAGGTCAAAGGCAATAAAGTTTAGAATATCATCTTTTCTTGCTTGGAGATATTTTTGCCCATGTATATCCTGAAAAGAAAACTCAGAAGAATAATGCTTTCACATGCAGTCTGAGCAAAGTCACGGGGAAAAAGGCAGTGTGTTTCCTAACGAAGTCGTTTAAGCAAGCCAGGTGATAGTGTTGATTTGCTGCTCCCTGGATTGTAATTCATTAGAAATTGCTTCTGATGTTTACAGGATGCATAAAGAGTAGCTCAATGTAAATAAGGAGCTGCTCTATGTTTAAGTGTCCCTTCTGGTGAATTAAATAACTTGCTGAAAAGATTTCTTGCGTTTGTTTATTTCACTTCCTACTTCAATGTCATCTTGGCTCGGTTAACCGGAGGAGAAAAACCAGATCGTGTGTGAGTATTTCACCACCCTTGGTTTGGAAAACACCGAGTTGTCACCCAGGCTCTGCTGTCCTATCCACCTCCTCAACCACATCACCCTGAGGAGGGGAGCACTGCTTTCTGCTGGGGGAAATTGCCACCATGTGACGCAGAGAGTGCAGCCAGCACTCGTGGCCCAGAAGGCAAATATATCCTGGGCTGCACCAGAAGTGTGGCCAGCAGGTCGAGGGAGGTGATTCTCCCCCTCTACTCTGCTCTGGTGAGACCCCACCTGGAGTACTGCATCCAGTTCTGGAGCTGTTATTAAAAGAATGATGTGGATGTGCTCGATCGAGTCCAGAGGAGGGCCACGAGGATGATCGGAGGGCTGGAGCACCTCTCCTATGAGGCCAGGCTGAGAGAGCTGGGACTGTTCAGTCTGGAGAACAGGAGGCTCTGAGGTATCTGAAGGCTTCCAGTATCTGAAGGGGGCTACACAAAGGCTGGGGAGGGGCTTTTTAGGATCTCAGGTAGCGACAGGACNGAGAGTGACGGGGCACTGGAGGGGGCTGCCTGGGGGCTTTGTGGAGTCTCCTTCTCTGGAGACATTTGAAACCCGCCTGGACCTGGTCTGAGTGATCCTGCTGTGGCAGGGGGATTGGACTGGATGATCTTGTGACGTCCCTTCTGACCCCTGATGATTCTATGGTTCTATGAAATGGTCCCTCCCCTCCCTCCACTGCTGAACCAAAGTGCTGAACTCAGCAGACCCAAAGCTGCTGCTGCTGCTGAATCGGGTGGGACACACGACCATGGCATGGCATGTAGCCTCTACAAGACAAAGTGTGAGCTATTGTTCAAGAGTCACCTTTTCAGTGCAGTGAATCTCTTGCTTTCAGTGTAGGAATAAATCTGAAAACCCATGTACAACCACCTCCAATTGATCAGAGGAGTCTCGCATAGCCAAGGCCAACGGGAAGGAGTTGTAGCGCCCAGGTTCTCTGAAACACCTTAAAATTAACGGCAGGATCTATCCCAGAGCTATATATTTTCCCCCAGAATGCTTAAAGGGGTTCATGCAGACATAATTCAGCTGGATCAGAGAGTCTAGTCTGAGATTTACATGACCAGTAGTGCTCACCTCTCCGGTAATCAATTCCTGCAGTGTGAGAACATTAATTCCAGCAGGTTTACTCCTCCTCTGGTTGGTTGCTGAGGGTGGTTTTGTGTGACACCCCTCCCAGCCAAACCCAACAAAGCAGGTCTGTTTATTTAACCGATGGATGGACAAGCTTTAAATACTGGCACTTGCTTCTACGTGCTCTCCTGTTCATGCAGAAGTCCCTTGCAAGCCCTCAGGCAGAATTTGCAGCACTGTGTCGCACGTTGAGCACCAGACCTTGACCAAGCACTTGGTCTGGTCTGCTGTGTATGGTGATCCACCTCCCTCGGCACCGAGCCTCAGCACAAGCTGTCCATCACTTACAGTCTTCAAACACAACTTTTCCAGTGTTACTGCAATAGTCCAGAAAGTCTTCTCCCCTTCTGCAGGGCAGCACGTGTTTAACTCTGTCATAGAATCACAGAATGAATTGGGTTGGAAGGCACCTCCAAAGCTCATCTAGTCCGACTGCTCTGCAGTAAGCAGGGGCATCCTCAACTAGGTCAGGCTGCCCAGAGTCTTGTCTGGCCTCACCTTGAATGGTTCCAGGATGGGGCCTCAGCTACATCCCTGGGCAACCTGTTTCTGTGTTCAATCCCCCTCCTGCTGAAGAACTTCTTCCTCAGATCCAGTTTAAATCTACCCTTCCCTAATTTGTTCTGTTTTCATTCTTACCCTGAGGCCGTGAGGCAGGAAGCATTCTTCATAGTCTGCATTTTAATGAGCACATTCTTAGAACCACAGAGTGCTTTGGGTGGGAAGGGACCTTCAAAGCCAATCTAGCCCAATGCCCCTGCAGTGAGCAGGGACATCTTCAGGTAGAGCGGGTTGCTCAGAACCCTCTTCAACCTGACCTGGAGTGGTTGCTGGGATGAATGGGGCTTTTCCCAGCAATCTGGGCAACCTGGGCCAGTGTCCACCACCTCACAGTGAAGAGCTTCTTCCTTCCTAGTAACAGTCTTCTCTCATTCCAAATGCACGTTAATACCCCCAACTGTTGCTAATGATTTTGGGTTTTTTTTTTGCCAGCAGCTCCATCTTCTTCCCACGCTGCCATGAGAGCAGAGCATGGCTCTGGGCTCTCTGCAAGCTTTCCTGCAAGCCTTGCATTTTCTTTTGAATGCAGCTTTTTGCCATCCTTTCCTAAGAGCTTTCCTTCTGAGGGTGGTGATGGCAAGAGAGCAGCTGCTTGAAGAGAAGCATCATGTACAGAGCACTCTGCGACAAGGCAAATGCTCCTTTGCTCCAGGCTTTCGAGTGTGATGTAAGAGAGAGTAAAATAAACCCCTCTCTGTTAGCAGATGCAGCCAAAGCTGGTTTTGTTCTGTTCTGTCCCCACTCAGGACTTGCAGAGGTGCTGCCACATGGATATGACAGGAGTGACTTGTGACTTGGGTTTGGGCTTTAGGGTCTGACTGTGACATGGACAGACCCTACAGTCCAGTCAGGCCAGTTCTTAATTATAAAAAATGCTGTAAAATTCTAAAACCTTGGCAACACTCAAACGTCTCACTCCACTCAGGCAGTTAAAATCCTCTTTGGTATCTCGATCGAACGAGAGAGGTTCTTCTCCCCCTCTACTCTGCACTGGTGAGACTGCATCTGGAGTATTGTGTCCAGTTCTGGGCCCCTCAGTTCCAGAAGGACACAGAGCTG
>VZRI01006345.1:486362-534140 GCA_013397515.1 Upupa epops | reverse complement strand
GTGATCCTGCTGTGGCAGGGGGATTGGACTGGATGATCTTTTGAGGTCCCTTCCAATCCCTAATGACTCTATGATTCTATGATCTCATCTTCCTGGCTGGGATTTTCATCCCCAGGAGGTGTTTCAGGAGCAGGCTCATGGCACAGCCTGCAAGCTGGACTCAATGTGTGCATGACCTCTGAGTGTGTCAGGAAAGGATCTGTAACTAAGAGAGAAGCTGCAAGGTGGTGATGGAAGAGACTCAGAACAGGTGGAAAATGGGAGAGAATGCTCAGTCACTGAGTACTGGCAGCACCATCATGTGTGCCCTGCACAGGGGTGGGCATGTTTGGTTGTGGCAATGTGCCAAGCACTTTGGCTTTGCTTTGGGGTCAGGTGGATGAGCAGTTCCCTCTGTACTACTGATCTTGGGTAATTCATTGTTCCTGGGAAGTTTGGGATTTGAAATGATGCTGAAAAACCATTATGGGGTTTCTTGGTGACACACTTCCAGATCAGCTGAATTCAAACAAGCTCCCTTATAGCTGGAAACCTTTAAGCTCCACTTCAGGTCATGTGGAAGTAAAATCTCTTACCTGTTTTCCCCTCTGGTGCTTTGTGGACATACAGTTGGAATTCAATCACCAGTGCTGGTTCCTGAAGCAGAGCAGACTCTAGGCAAAGAGATGCAGGAGACACAGACTGAAATAGGATTAGTATGGTTGCTTTGGCCCTGATCCATGACCAGAAATCCTGCATGGTAACTTGTGTCATGCCTGGACAAGAGGGCAGGGCTTGAAGCAGCACCAGGGGGGGGTTAGGCTGGGTGTTAGGAAACCCTTCCTCATGCAAAGGATGGTTAGACATTGGAATGCGCTGCCCAGGGAGGTGGTGGAGTCCCCACCCTGGAGATGTTTAAGAGAAGACTGGATGTGGCCCTTAGTGCCCTGGTCTAGCTGACTCTGGTTCGGTCATGGGCTGGGCTGGATGATCTCAGAGGACGTCTCCAGCCTCAATAATTCTGTGTTTCTATGATTCTGTGGAGGACCTCTGTGATGTGCCTGCAAATTCTGGAGAACACATGATGGGTTGGTAAAGTGAAGCAGTTTGTTCCAGTATCAGAACCAGAGTGAAACACAAGCTGGAGCTGTGTCCAAACAAGGAAAGACCTCACCATGATCTGATTTGTGTTGGTGGAAGAAGGAATACCAGGCAGTCGTGTGAGCTGTGAAGAAAAAGTTGACACCAGGATGCTAAATGAGCTTCCACCATGTCATTCATCCAAAATCAGTGCTCTTTTGTGACCTTGTAAGTGGTTTGCAGTGACACAGAAAGGAAAAGCAGTGACATCCCAACAGGATGGGGAGATGCATCTGGACCTTACTGTGTCTCTAGGTACCCATCTTCTGTGCACAGCACTTGTGCTAATAGAGCTAGGTTTAACAGCAAGAGACATTGTCTTTTTGCAGTTCAAATGCTCACAGGACCTCTTAGATTTGTCTTTCCTGGGTTCTCTGGTCAGACAGGGAAGAAGAAAGCAGAGAGGAGATTAGAGAGGGAAGGAGCTCATTAGCAGACAGACTGCTCCTGCTCTCTCCTTTCTTCTAAAGCCTCATGAATGCCACAAATAGTAGAAGAGAATCAGAAATCAGCTCAGACAGAGCTGTTAATACCTTGGAGTTAGGCTGGGATCCTGTCATCCTGCAGCTGAGCTGGGGCACCATGGAGCATGGACCTGCAAATGAAGACTCCCCCACTATGCCATGCTGGTTCAGCTGAGCTGAATGTGTCAGCAGGCAGCACGGAGAGTTTAATATTTATAACATGTTTTGACCAGTAATATATTCAGCCTGTTTTTAAGCTGCATGGCTCTGCATGGAGGGACATGTCTCTGAGCCCCTGGAGGCAACTTTGCAGCTTATGTCCACGTACAAAGGAGAAGGTTTCCAGCCTTGCTTGGGTATTCCAGCAGCTGGAAGGAAACACAGGGCTGGGGGTGGGATATTTGGTTCATGGGGTGGGAGAGGACATGGCATTGAGTTATAGATATGGGATGTCTATGGATGGCATGGACTCTGCCAGAGTGGGATCATCTGCAGTCACACCAGGAGCAGTCACCTGTGTTTGCTCTGGTTTGGGTTATCTTGAAAAGCCACAATCTGCTTCAGGAGGAAGCTCTCCTGGCAGCAGTCCTCAGCCACAGGTCAGTTTACACAAAGAAGGATTTGGATAATGAGAAAACACTACCGTGAGCCCACAAAAGCATCAGATCGAGTTTTTAAAGCAGGAAATAATTTTCCAGCAAACAAACTAATTAAAATTCAGGTTCTAATGAAAGACCAGAAGGAAAATCTATAGCAAGAGGAGATGAAACCTGTCTTGTTTGGATTATGTGATTAGAAGTTTTACTATTTTCAGTATCACTAATCGGGAAGACTCAGCAATGTCAGCAGAAAATTAGTGAATGTGGGAGGAAAATTTGGGGAGTATTTTGGGTTTTATTTCTGCCTTGGAAATCAGCTGGTAGCTGAAAGACACAGAGGGAGGTTCACCCAGTTGATGTTTCACTTCTTCTGTTGCACTCAGAACCTGGAGAAGCCATGGGCTTCTTGGAAGGGAGTTTGCGTGGGACACGACAGCAGTTCCTTTCACACAGAGCTTGACATCTCCAAATATTCTTCTTTTAAAAAAAATTAATTGAAAATTTGGGGGCCTGAGAAATGCTCAGTACTAGGTGTGTGAAAGAGAAGTGGCTGGTAATGAGGAGGTTTTACTTCGTGTCTCCAAACAAGCCTCACCTAGATGGAATCTGTGGCTGTGTAGGACTTTACCAGTGTCTGTGTGTTGTTTGAAGAGTAAATAAAATACCCCTGGCTGCTCAGACAGAGAATGAGGTGGTGGTGAGAGCAGTCTGTGAGGTGAACAAATATGGGGTTAAGCCAGAAGACGTGGAGACAGGTCTCCTGCCTTTCTGTTTGATGCCACCCTAGGAAACATGTAGGAAAGAGGGTGCTTTTCAAATGAGAGGTCATCCTCTCTTCACCTCCATGTAACCTGCATAGCAGCTGATATTGCTGAGCTGAAACCAGGTCTCCTGTGATGCCAGGGAAAGCTGGTGGAGTGGGAACAGGTCTAACCCAGTAGGCAGTGATAGGTCTAGATGAGATTTGAGACTAGAGACCCTGATTTGTATTTATCCTTAATTCTTTCCTGTCCCAGCAGCAATGTAAGCCAGCCTTAAAATGACTGAGCAGTATCCAACCCTTTCCTTATTTCCCCAGCAGTGCAGAGGTCTCTGAGGGCAAGCTCCACTGATGGCTGTGTTGAGCTAGGGCTAAAGAAGAGCCAGAGGACTTAGGCTTTATCTTGGAAATAGTATTGCAATGCATCACCCCAAATGAACCACTGGTGGAGCTGCTGGTGGGTTGGCGATTTCCCCAGCGAATCTCTGAGACAGGTGAAACAGTGGGCAGGGCTTGGAGCATCATTCAGCCCAACTTTTAAAATAGCAATCCACATAATAGGATTAAATGGTGCCAACCAATAGAGGCAAAGGCTTGAAGAGATTACGTGGGGCATGTGAGAGGAAGGATTATCAGGAGATACAACAGAAACGGAAGCCAGGAGAGTGCACTTAGTGCTGAGGGCAAGTGAAGCCATGTGTTGCACATGCTTGAGGTCAATTAACCTCTCCACCTCTGCTCTGGCAGAGCCTAGACTCATCCTCTCCATCCAAAAGAATGGTCCCTGTGCTGTGCCTCAAGATGTCCTGTCATCACTGGGACACCAGCTCATGTCCTACACTAGTAGCAACGTACACTCATAGAATCATTCAGGTTAGAAAAGACCCTTTGGATCATCAAGTCCAACCACTAATCCAACTCTACAAAGTTCACCCCAAAACCACACCTAAACAACCTTTAAAGACATGGTCCAGGGCTGGCAGCATGGACTGCTGTATGCACCAAAAACACATCCTTTGAGGTTACTTCTTTGCAGTCATGGAGTGAGTGTTGTCTTGACTTCTCTTGGCTTTCTCATCCCAAAAAGCCCCAATAGCAAATTCAGGTGCCTAGAATAGTCATCTGACTGTGGCCACAGATGCATCCTTTTGCCTTCTGGAAAATGAATCTGCTAATCTGTCTCTTCTCCATATGAGACTCTTCATAAAGTGCGTGGAAAGCAGCTTTCCCCCAGCCACCCTCATGTGACAGAGGTATGCAGAGTGGCATAATCTCAGACCTATTAATTTACATTCTCTCATGGTTGTGTTTTAGCCATGGACTCTAAATTGGAGAAGGGAGCTGCTTCTTTAGCATCTTTTAGCAAATCCATGATCTCTCGTGCACTGAGCTATCCCTATGTCATCCTCCTCCTGGGCAGCCTGCCTGTAGCAGCACAGAAGCTTTAGGGGTCTGCTGAGGTCACATCCGTATATCCCAAGTAATCTTCACAAGTCATGGACAAATGCTTGCGGGGCTTGGCTCAGCTGCTGCGAGGGGCATTTGCCATGCTTTAGGATGTGTATCTGACTTCAAACCTGTCACTATGATTGTATTTATTATCTATCTGTGGATAAATTTAATGACCTGAAGCAAATTTCCATGGAAAATATTTGTTTTGGTTGAAATTTGTTCTTCACTGAAGAGACTGAGGCAAGAAAAGAAAGGGAAACCGCATGTGGAAACCTCTCCCAAGCCAAACTTGTTTCTGTTTGGTAAAAACTGTCTTGAATGTCAGTTGAAAATGGTAGAGAATCCCATGCATTATATATTTTGTTGTTTGCTTTTCAAAACATCTTTGGAAGTAGGTTTGTGAGCACTTCTGACAAGCTCTGAAAAGAAATGTATCTGAACAAAGCTTAGGTCAGTCATCTACAGAGCCGTGGGATATGTCAGGATTCCTCCATCTAGAATCATAGAATCATTAGGGATTGGAAGGGACCTTGAAAATCATCCAGTCCAATCCTCCTGCCACAGCAGGATCACCCAGACCAAGTCACACAGGAACACATCCAGGTGGGTCTTGAATGTCTCCAGAGAAGGAGACTCCACAACCCCCCTGGGCAGCCTGGTCCAGTGCTCTGGTACCCTCCCTGGGAAGAAGTTCCTGCTGATACTGATAGGGAACCTCCTCTGTTCCAGCTGGCACCCATTGCCCCTTGTCCTCTCCCCAGATGACCTTGAGAAGAGCCTGGCTCCATCCTCCTGACACCAACCCCTCAGACCAACTCTGTTTAACTTTTTCAGCTAACCCCATTGAGATTCCTCTGCTGACACATGAATACAGAGATAGGAGGTTCAGTCTGTTTCCAAAGAGCAGCTGAGTGTCGATGTGAGAAGCAGAGACTACCTTTCAGACACCGGTCACAACAACCTATATCCTCCTAATTTATTTTTAACACTGCATGAAAAGTCACTTATTCCAAGTGTTTTCTGCCAGCCCACTCCTCCCTCTTGAATCCAGTCAGGCATCACATCCAAACCTCAGGTAACCACACAGTGAGGATGAGTTGTGGGATGTGAAGGCAAAGTACAAGCTCACACTCACAGGAGGTGCTCGCTCCATACTGCTCCTCAGTGCTTCAGCTGCTCCATTATTTTCGGGGACATAAGGACCTCCAGGAGGAAAGAGCTTTGTAGGTGAACACTGATGTCCTTCCTAAGAATGTATTCCAAAAATGTCACTTTTGTGGGATGGGAAGAGGAAGACAGCTCCAAGAGGAGTGAACAACCTTTAGAAACTCCATATCTGCTGATTCCCACCTCTGGATGCCCTGAATTTATTCAATTGACAGCATGGGGTTTCTTTCTGCCTCACAGGACATCCCAACCATACACTCTGTCCTGGCTCTGCTCACGGTGAGGAAAAAAGGGTTTCTGCACAGTGTGGGTCCCCAGCTGCTGGCCCGGGTTGAGGACCACTGTCAGCCTCTATCGCCTATGGCTGTGCTGCATTTCACAGGGTGATTTCCCCAAGCGCTTGTCATCTGTGGCTGAGTTTTCCTTGCAGACTATTAGACAGGGAGGGGCTGTAACATAATAAGAGCTTGATGAAGGCTCAAGGGCAGGCACAATTTTACTGATTCTCATTTAAATTTGATTTAAATGTAATTTAAGCATTACTGCATGCCCCATAAGTGAGCCACTCCAGATGATGCTACTTCATGTTTTACCTGAGATTGAGTTTTGGCCAGAGAGGTGGCCAGTGGCCCTGGATGACTCCATGAGCTTCCCAACTCTGGTGAGGTCTTGCTGGATTGAGAGCTTCCACTGCTGCTGAGCAATCGCTGAGATCCTTATTGGTCCAGATAAAGCTGGCTATAGCATAGTCTTGGCAAACTATAGCCCAGGGGCATGACATCCTATGGAACCCCTCACCACTCTATCAGTCACATCTACAAGTTGGCTGAATGTGGTTGCAGCTGGCAAGTGCTCTGGTTCGCTGTGGATTATTTTTGAAGGCAGAGCCAATGAAAAATACTGAGGACTCTTGTTTTGATCACTGCTGCTGTCCCTTGTTAGCCTTGCTGAGTTCTGCTTTGCATCCATGAACACGATCCCATACTCTGAAGCATCTTAGAGGCTTGTTGTCTGTTGTCCTACAGATTTATTGATGTAGCCTCCAACACCAGACCTCTTCCATTACTGCTAAAGAGGTGCAATGTGGTTGATGTGGCTAGGAGCCTCCCCTGAAATTAGAATTTCATGTACTAATGCTTTATTCCCCCTCCCAAATAATTCTGGAGCACCTCAGACTCACACAACAGTGCAATCTCAGTAGACCACACACTAATAGAGGAGATGACCTGAATAATGTAGTATAGTTGCTCCATGGAGCAGATGAGCCACGTCCTGGCTTTTTGGCTACTACTCTACTAGTAAATTTGTGCCAGTTGGCAGAGATGTGCCATGCCCATAATACTAGAGTCTTCCAAACCCGGTGGGTGCATCCCAGCTGCCTTTGGGCATTGGCACTTGTTCCGCTGTGCTGAGAGAGCCCATGTCCTGCCACTGTAAGGTCTACCAGTATAAAGGTGGGTTTTGAGTTTTCCACCCCGATTACCTGCACCACCCCCTGCAGCTAGGATTTCTTTCTGTCTTTTGCCCTCAAAGATCTCTACAGTGCACTTGTCACGTCACTGCAGCCTCCGTGTGTGGTTGTGTTTCAGACATGCCCCCGAACATCAACAGAGCAGAATGGAAGAGCTGAGATTGTCCACATCTCCTAATGACTTTTAAAAATCTTTCTAAAGCACTGCAGTTGGATTTCTTTTTAGTAGAGAGCCACTCCTTCGGGACATACTCTTAGTATAAACTCGTGCTCATACAATCTGAAGCCTGCAATAAATCTAGAATTGAGATAATCCTTTCGAGACCAGTCTTAGAATACACTGAGTACCACCCGCACCTGGAACGACTGAGTTTCTTTATTCCAACTCTGTGTGCAAGGGAGGATCTTCCTGACCTTTTTCATAGGGCTGAACACTATGTTCCCATCTTCATGGTGCTCCTGCTGTGAACCTTGAGGTTAGCTCTGACACTTCACTTTTCTCTCATGAGAAACACAGGCTACAAGATCTTCCTGAACAGCCTCTTCTTATAAATAAATACATTTTTTTCATGAGATTCCCTTGGAACGAGGCAAGTAAAGTACTTCCACCTGTTTCCTGAAGTGTGTGGTGTATTATCTGTACCACCATTAATGTATAACTTACATATAGTCAAAACCTCTCAACATACATCAAGGGTTTTCTCATTGCCTTCTGTGCTCAGTCAAATAAGAACTGGCACTTTCAAGTGGAAAGGCCTGATCAACCCAAATGTTAATGCAAATGTTTCTCTGCAGAGCCACCCATGTGAGTTCAGTGCCTCTCCACTCCACTCTTCCATCACCCACAGTTTTCTGTACATATGGGGTTTCCATGTCCACTGCCTTCTGCTTTGGGCCCCAAGGTCACATCCTTGGGGACCAGCATTCCTCTCGCAGTGGGCTCCGGCAGAAAGAGTGAACTTGAAGGACGTTGGAGCAAAGCAGTCATCATCAGCGTGATGGTGATAGGGTTTTCACCTGGGACAAGTGGCATTGAACTAAGGGGCTCTGATCAACCTGCTGTAGTTGGCATCCCTGTTCAGAGCAGAGGGGCTGGACTAGAAGAGTTTTGAAGGACCCTTCCAACCTCAACCATTTTAGGATTTGATAATTCTATGACATAAAGCCCAAACTTGGATTAGCACAGGTTAGAGATTGCTCTTTAGAGTTTATCTGTGTACAACCACCCTGTTTGGAAATGTGGATGCAGCCACAGCACCCCAGCTATGTTATTTATTTCACCAGGACAAACACAACCTTAACTTTACCTTTGCATGTGCTGGCATCCCAGTCTATTACTGGAGGAGCGCAGTGCTCCTGTGCATTTATTTTACCCTGTGCTTCGGCTGTAGTTTATAAAGCTGGGCTGTGAGAAAGTTGTAATTGGAATCTTGAGGTTTCATTTGGTGGTTGCCTGGTTGTGGAGAAGTTGGTTCTGCCCATCACACAGCAGACTCAATCCCATTCCATCAGGAAGCCAGTGTGCCCCCCCATTTCTAAGTGCAGCACAGATTTATTGCCTGCTGGGATTCCTTGGGTTTGGGGTTTTATCTGTTGATGCATACAGGTACTTGGGTTTGTGGCTCTTGTTTGTGGATCTTGGCCTGTCGAGTTAGGGGACATAGGGAAATCAAGAGCAATGGTGGGAATCCATAGATGGACCAAGTGGTGGTTTAGGTAAAGGAAATAACAGGCAATCTCAACCCTGTGGTTGTCATATGCCTGTAGTAATTCAAAGATGCATAGAGTCCTAGAATGGTTCAGGTTGGAAGGACCTGAAAGATCATCTAGTTCCACCCCTCCTGCCATGATCAGGGACACCCCTCACCAGACCAGGGTGCTCAAGGCCCCATCCAATCTGACCCTGAACACTTCCAGGGAGAGGGTAGCCACAACCTTCTTGGGCAACCTGTTCCAGTGTCTCAGCACAATATACTCTATGATTATAATAATTCAAACTCTGCCAAGGCTAGGAGAGGGAAAGATCAGAGTGTTTGAGAGGATGGATAGGAGCTGACGTTAGACAGGAGGGAAGAGCAGAAAGAGAGTGGTTTAGTGTCTGCCCATGTGGATGAACTTCACTTTGCCTTAACTCATGACATAACATCAACTGACAGGGATGTGACAGCCCTGGCTGAAGGGGGACATGATCACCCCCTCTGTGCTGGCTGGTCCACAGCCACGTTCCCTGGCTAGTTCAAGGCAGCTCAGAGCACTGGTGAACATCCATCTGTTTGTTCTCCTTTCTGTTGAAATACCATAGAAAGCAAATCAGCCACACAGTGAAGTTGTCTGGGCTAAGGAGTGTTTTCCAAACCTACATGGAGAGCTTCAAGCACAGGGAAAACCAATTTAGGCTGCTCCTGCTTTCATGATGTAGCTGTGAGGCAAAATAGATAAAACTGAAGGGTTAAAAGGAGCCACCACAGAACTGGACATGTTCAGTGCAAATGCATTTGGGAAAAAAGCCACCTAAAAGGAAAACTGAATTAATGGCTACCCATGTTAAAGCTTAAATGTATTAATACTCAGTGAAAGGACAAAGTGACAAGCACCAGCCTCACTTAAGCAGTGACTATTTGTGAGCACTGCTGGGGAGCCCAATGCAGGCTTGGGAGAATTCAGGTTTTGATAAAAAAAAAAGATTCTATGTTAGTAAACAGCACATTTTCTCTGGTCACTGATGTCAGTGGAGATGCTCCTGGCTGGGGGGCTGCTGTGAAGTTTGTGTAAGATGCCCAGATCCCTTGGAGAAACTCAGCTGCAGTCCCCTAGCAGCTGTCTGCTCCTGCCAGCATTCCTCACTTGACGTTACCTCCTGGCTTCACTTCTGAATGCTTCTCTGTCCCCTTTTGCGCCCCTCTGGAAGCCCTTTCCCTCTGGCAGATTGATGGTGTCATGGGGGGTTTCCCCTGTGGCCATGCTGCCATCTGTCCCACCTCCCACCGGCATAACTCAGAGACATCACTGCTTTGGGATGGGTTTCCAGAGTGCTTCCAGGGGTCAGGTTTTCCCTCTAACAAGTGAAGAAAACAATCTCTCATGGTGGAATACAAGCACCTGAAAACCATGCCTAACCACGGGACAGCCGAGCATCCTGCCTATAAGATACAACGGATACAGCAAGAGCTTCCCCTTTGCTGTAGGGTTTGCTCCAATATGTCCTAAAAATCACTTATTATAAGATGAGCTGGTCCCAGGAGGGACAAGAAGACCAAATCTCCTGGTTCCTCTTGTGGCTTCATCTTTTATCCATCCCTGTGGCTTTTCTATCCCCTGCTTGCTGCTAATCAGCATTCCTCGCCAAGAGCAGCTGCTCATCTGCTGCCAGTAGTTAGTGCGTGGGGAGCATGGGGAGGTGGTCGGGATGATGAAGCGATACCCTTCCGGCACCTCCTGCCCAGGCTCCTGCCTCCAGCCTCACCAAATCGCCCCCTTCCCCAAGCTCAAAGACACCGTGACCAAAAAGAATTGCTTCCTCCTGGTGCACCCAGTGGCATCCGTTAAATAAAGCTGTTGGGCAGCGCTTGCCTTTCAAGGAGTGAAGAAGATTAATCTATTTGTATACGTGCGCTGTGTTTGTGTGCGCGTGTGTATATATAAATACATATAGATATTTTCCCCTCCCAAACAACTCGCTTCCCTTTGGGAATAAAGGGCATCTTTAAAAATGCAAAAATTCCTTCCAGACAGTTTGTCATGTCTTACTAGGAACAGCCGACCCTATTAGCAATTTAAATGATGTCTCCTATTAGCATAATTTTTAATGAAGCGGAGCACGTGTTCCACATTTGTGTTTCCGATGTGATGGGGAGGAGGCACTCGGACACTCAATGGACGGAGTAGAAATTGGCTTTGAGAAGATGAGGGGTGATGCCACAGCCGGGCGGATGGTGTCTCAAGCTGGTGCCATGAAATTCAGTGCTGGGGGAGTGTGTGGTTATAGGCCCCTAAGGCAGGTGATGGTGTCCCTGTGGGCTATAGACAGGATGCCCTGCTTCAGCGTGGTGCTGCTGAGGGCTCTAAAGCACAAGGGCTCTGAGGAGCAAGCAGCTGAGAGAAACTGCACAACAGGATTCATTTAGCCTGGAGAAAAGGAGGCTGAGGAAGACCTTCTACTGGAAAGGAGGTTGGAGTGAGGAGGGGATTGGTTTCTTCTCTCAAGGAACAGTGATAGAACAAGAGGACATGGCCTCAAGTTGCACCAGGGGAGGTTTAGGTTGGCCATGAGGAGAAATTTCTTCCTTACAGGGGTTCCTAAGGCCTGGCCCAGGCTGCCCAGGGCAGTGGTGGTGTCCCCATCCCTGGAGGGATTGAAAAGCCATGGAGATGTGGTGCTGAGGGACAGGGGGTAGTGGTGACCTGGCAGTGCTGGGGGAATGGTTGGAGTGAGTTATTTAAAAATCTCTTCCAATCTAAACTATTCTATGATTTTATGACATCATGCAGCTGCTCATATCAGGGTTACTGCTGCACGCTCTTGACATCCATGCAGGAGCTCTTAGCACTGGTCTGCACTTGAGTTCAGAGAGTTCCCTGCAAAGGCTTGGTGCTATAATCAGTTTCTCCAAGCTTTATGTCTAATTTGGTGGCCAGTCTTCACCGACAGGAAAGGCCATGGATACACATTTTGGGTGAAGCTGTCAGATATTTTGCTGCAGGCAGGGTGGACAAAGGAGAGCCCTGTGTGTGGTGCATTTGTGTGTGTGGCTTTGCTTCTAGAGCAGCACCAGGGAGTTGTGGGATCTGCATCCTAAAGGGCTGTGATGCTTTTCTGCTGAGCCTACTGCTGGTGAAGAGACAAGCAAAGTTATCTCCCTTGCGCAGCCAGCTTCACCGGTGAAAGCGCAAGAAGGGCTCACCAGAAGAGTTGTAGGATTTAGAAAAGGCAGCAAATTTCCCACTGCTGGAGGTGCACGGGGAAATTGCAGTTATCACATAAATATTTTGGTATTTTTTCCCCCAGATCTTGGGAATAGCAGGATTTTTCTTCCCTGCTGTCATTCAGAAAGTCTTCGGTAGCTTTTAAAGCTTTTGATCCTGAAGCTTTCTCAGGCTGTTGCCCTACAATCCAGACTGGGATGGCTACTCCAAGGCCTTCTTAACCTCTTGGGAGTCCAAAAGGGGTAAGGAAATCCTGGATGACTGACAGCAATAGATGCTAAACAAAATCTCTTGCCGACCTGTTATTATTATTTCAAATTCTTATTTACTTTACAGCACCCTCGTGGCAGCGTGGAGGAAGGGGACACCAATGGGTGTTCAACCCAAGCAAAGATCAGGCAAAGCAAGCCTGGGGTATTTTTATTTTCCCTGAAACCAGAGGTGATTTCTCTAGGATGAAACAGCACCTGCAGTGCTCGCATTTGTCTCCGATTTCCTCGTCTTTCCCACTTCTCCCTGCCTGCCATGCTGATCCGTTGCACTACGCCAGGTCCTCACGCACAAGCCATTTGCCACGTTAGAAGGGAAATTGCGCGTGGGTGTGAAATCTTGTGTGCACACATGTTCCACATTTTGTTTGCTTAAAAGCCCGTGCAAAGCCTTTTTTTCCCCCCTTCCTTTTCATAATGGGAAAATCCTCCTGGGAACTGAAGTTACGCAGGCAGTAACACACAACACAAACCAGTAACCGATCCCTTGAGGGGAGGACAGAAACACCCTTGTGCTGGGCCACCCTTTGGGAAACCAGAAGGTCATTTGGATCAACCTTTCCCCCCGCACCGGCTTCCCCGTCTCGTGTGTGAATGGTCTGCCACGATACGGAAACATCCTCATTAGGATAATAGGCAGATTTCCAGGATCCACTTCTGATTCCCTCGTCCTGGAACGGTCCCAAATATCACAGATGTTTTGACGGCTCTCCCAGAGGGCGGCAGCAGCTCGTCCTCCACTTTCGGCATGTTGAGCCCTGGCATGCCGCGAGCAGCAGGCTGCGAGTGCCCTGTTCTGTGCCGGGGATGGCAGTCACCCCAGTGCTCCCCACTGAACCCAACGCCTTCACCCCAGCAGAGCAAGGTGCCTGTACGGGGCAGTGCCCAGCTGGGTTTTTTGAAGCCATGGAGCATCCTGAAGGCACAGTCTCCAGCAGCAAATGCTGCCATAGCTTCTGCAGGGGAGGAAAAGGTCTTTTTAGCATCTCCTGCAAACAAGTGCTGCTTCTTGAGAAGGACCCTGCTTTTAAGAGAGGCAAAGAGGAGATGAGAAGGGTGGGTCTGGGTTGATGCCTCCTTTCTACAGGCCAGAAAATGATGAAAAGGAAGCAAAGCACTGAATTGCAGTCAGGACAGTTTGAGCATGAAGGCAGACAGCAGGGAATAAACCTTCAGCACCAAATCGGTCTTCAACATCAGGGTGACCTTCCTCAGTCTACTCCAGCACTGAACAAACCCTCATTTCCATGCTTGGGTCTCATCCTGATGGCTAGAGAGTGGGATTGTGAACCGCACTTGATTTGTCTGGTAATCTCAGGAAATTATTTCCCTTACACCTTCCATTCTATCCTGCTCACCTGCCTCAGAAGAGGCTGTGAAGCTTTCTTCACTCAAGATTGCAAAGTGCTTGGGAAAGTTCAAGTGAAAGACAGCACGGAGCTGATATTGTTGCTGATGTTTTATTTTTGTCTGCAGCCAATTAAGGAGGAAAACCTGACAATCAGAAGTTACTCACTGTGCTGTATAACAGCCTCTTGTAGGGGATAGCTTCCTCACGAAGGAAACAAGAGCCGTCTGTTTATGAGAAGACTAGAAATATCAGACAATGAAAGTGAAGCGTCTCTGCACGCTGCCAACCTGGCCCATCTCCCACCTGGTGTCCTCATTTATGTCTGTGAGAAGCGATTGCAAAGTGGGTGCAAAGTGCTGCTCTAGCAGGGCCGGGATGCTGGCTGGCGCAAGGCTGACGTCAATGCAACGTGTCAGACCCCAAATCCAGATCTGTGAGGCTCATCTGTGCTTGCGAGTGAGCTGAGGTGCGACTAGGTGTGCTCTGAGGGGCTCTAACTCCCAGCCTGGAAGCCCAATGATGGGGAAAGGGAGAAATGCAGCTTGTGCTGATGCACAAGGGATAAAGGCCTTGCATGGGTCAAGTCCTTAGTGGCAGAGATACAGCCCACACTTGTTTTTCCCCCCATTTATTGGAAACAAGTTCAAGAAAGTCTGGGGCTGCTGAGCTTCACTGCACTTAACTTGATGTTTCCTGCTCAATGAGATGCCTGAAGAATTTGTGGCATGGCAACAAACTCAAAGCTCCACATACAAATGAGAGATAAGTGGGAGAACAGCCATCCCATGTGCCGCATGCCTCATGCCCTTGCTGTGTCTTTATTCAAAGCTCTTCACAAATATTAATCAAATAAAGTGCATTGAAGTACCCTGTGAACTAAATTAGGAAGATCAGGGTTCCATCTCTAATGCCATGCAGAGTATCCTAGGCCATGATTGTTTGTCCCTACCTGACCATCCACCACCAGGGCAGTCACTGTTGGTGTTCCTGGGAAGAAATTATTCTTGGTTCTCAGTTGCCCTCTCACCTATGCTCTTGCAGCACCTGCATCTTGAGCTACTCCTGCAATAATTGAGTGAACAAGTAGCTCAGAGAGCCCATCTGCAGTACTGCGTCCAGTTCTGGAGCCCTCAGCACAGGAAGGGTAGTGAACTGTTGGAACGTGTCCAGAGGAGAGGCACCAGGATGAGTGGAGTGCTGGAGCACCTCTCTTACAGCAACAGCCTGAGAGAGCTGGGGCTGTTCAGCCTGGAGGAGATTCTGGAAAGATCTTAGAGCAGCCTTCCAGTACCTGAAGGGGGCTACANCTGGTCTAGTGGGGGGTGTCCCTGCCCATGGCAGGGGGGTTGGAACTAGCTGATCTTTAAGGTCCTTCCAACCTGACCCATTTTAGGAATCTATGAATCATGGACAAAGACAAAAAGGCACATTGCCACCTAGGGCTAAAATGCAGCTCTTTTCCTACCTTCTCCACAGAGTCTTTTCTTTTGAAAGAAATGGTTGGTCATTTGGGTGGGGAAGTGATACCCATTAACAACCATGAGATGGGATTTCACATGCTCCTGTTGAAGACCCCTTTCCGTAGGGCATCAAACTGAATTCAAGTCTCACTGAGAAATTCCAGGACAGACCTAATTATTCAAGTTAGAACTTGGCCAGGGCATTGGAGCTGAAAAATCTGTGTGCTGGCACCACAAATGATCATGAATGGTTACAAGCCAAGCTTGTAATCTCCTCTGGAGGATGTTACCATCAATAGCACAGACCTTCCCAGGACCGTTCAAGCACAGAAGGGAAAAGCCATCTGCAAGGTTCAGCGTCAGCTGGAAGCTGCAGATCCCAACGTTGTGCAGCCAGGACTTGAGAGACCGTTTACAGAAGAGGAACATCCTCCTAACAAAGCCCTGCAAAATGACTGAGCTACCTTTTCCTTTTCAGAAGACCAGCCGTCCTGAAAGGATGGTGTTCTGGCCAACACGGGGATCTCAGTTTCTACCCAGTGAGGCTAAGGAATTTAGAGAGTGTATTTTGCCCTAAAGATGTTTCCAGCTTCCAACTGGGGAACATCTTTGCTATTCATAATGCTACCTCAGTAATGGTGCTGCTTAATGACTGTGCTGGTACAAATAAATGATAGGAATTAGCTAACAATTGACAGTGGGGAAGGATCCATTCTTCACTGGAGATTGAAACAGTTCCTGCTCTGCCAGGGGCATTGGACTGGATGATCTTTCGAGGTCCCTTCCAATACCTAACACTGTGATTCTGAGTGAAACCAGTGATGAGCCTTCTTTTTTCCCCCTAAGAAACCAAACCAGGTTTTTTGTGATGATTTTATTTATGCATCCCACTGCTGATGGAAAGACTTAAAGTCCAAGGACCCAAGAGGGAAAATGTAGTGTCATGATGCTCTGTGAGCAATCTCCATGAGAACATGGGTTTAACCTTCATTAATAAACAGGCTGGGGCAGAGACACATCTGCTTTGTCAACAGCCTCACAGTCCTGCAAACACTGCACCATCAGCTTGCTGCTTGTACCACATAGAATGGCACGGTCCCACAGATTCCAGTAAGCCACAGGGAATGCATGGCAAGGTCAGCATCTTGCTCTGCCACAACCTCCCAGGATGCCTGGTGTGATGTGCTCAGAAATGGTGGATAAGAGGCTGTGCTGGTGACATTCATGCTGTCCCACTGTGAGGTTTTAATTAGGATCACATAGGAGACCTCAACAGGGATGCACGCCAGCACCTGTACCTCCTGGTCCAGTATCAAGGCCTTTGTTGACTCTCCTGCAAGGTCTGGCACATGGGGCTTTAGACAACCTGGTCTGGTGAGAGGTGTCCCTGCCCATGGCAGGGGGGTTGGAACTAGATGATGTCTGAGATCCCTTCCATTTGATGATTCTGCCGCTCTTTTGGCCAACGTCGATCCACCGTGGTTCCAGAGTTGCTTCCACCCATCAGGTACATAGTCCTTCCATGCAGCTTCAGCACTGGGCAGTGTATTGAATGCGTATGAAATGCCTTTTCAAATGTGCTACGGAGCAAATGTGTTTTCCTGCTCATTTGTTGCTAGGCTAATGTTATGAAACTGCAGAAGAGGCCATTTGCAATTGTAATGCTGAGCAGTCAAGCACAAGCGTCTTAGCAGTGCCCACAGATTGGCAGCTGGCACTTGAGGTGTAGCCCTTACAGCTTATTAAATTGAGTTTTAAGTCTTTCCTACAGCGTCATGTTTATGGGCACTCATGCCTACAAGTTGCGCTGCTGAAATTAATTGGCATAGCTCTGTGGGATATTGAACTTTGCACCGAGCCGAATGCAACAGTGCCACCTTCACAAAGTCTTCTGAAAGGCCTTTGTAGTAAATAAAGGAATGAGTTTTCTTAAGAACTGCTGTCTTGTATGGCTGTCAAAAGGGGTTCAGGCCATTTCCAATTTCAAATCAGAAGCCCAGAATCACAGAATAATCCTGGGTGGAAAGGATCTACCAGATCACCAAATCCAAACATACTCTCACCCACAAATACCGAAGTACTTGATTGATGGAAAAGCACAAAGTAATCCCCTCCATGCCTGCCACTCAAGCAGGTCATGAAGCACTGTGTCTACATGCTTCTTAAATACCTCCAGGGATGGGGACTCCACCACCTCCCTGGGAAGGCCCTTCCAGTGCCCAACCACTCTTTCTGGAAATAATTTCTTCCTCAGATCCAATCTCACCCTCCCCTGCCTCAACTGCAGACCAGTGCCCCTGCTTCTGTCAGCAGGCACCAAGGAGAAGAGGCCAACTGCCACCCCTCCACGACCTCCTTTCTGGGAGATGTAGAGGGCAAGGAGGACCCCCTTAGCCTCTTCTTCTCCAAACTAACCCTGCCCAGCTCCCTCAGCCTCTCCTCACACCACTGGTTCTCTAAACCTCTCACGAGATTGGTAGCTCTGCTTTGAACCTGTTCCTCCATCATGAGGGGCCCAGAACCGAGCCCAGGACTCGAGATGAGACCTCACAAGGGCCAAGTACAAGAGCCGCAAAACTTCCTTGCTCCGGCTGACCATGCTATTCCTGATCTAGGACCCTGTTGGCTTTCTTGGCCACCTGAGCACACTGCTGGCTCCTATGAAGCTGGCTGTCTCCCAGCACCCCCAGGTCCTGTTCTGCTGGGCAGCTCTTGAGCACCTCATCCCTGTAGCAGTGCCTGGGGCTGTTGTAACTGAAATGCAGGAGCCAGCACTTGACCTTCTTGTCCCTCAGACAGTTGGCCTCAGGCCATTCATCCAACCTGTCCCAGTCCCTCTGCAGAGCCTTCGTGCTCTACAGTTTGGTGTGATGTTCAAACTGACTGAGGGTGCTCTCAATCCCCACGTCCAGATCATCAGTAAAGATACTAAACAAGACTGGCCTCAAATCTGAGCCCTGAGGGCACCTCCTGTGACCAGCTGCCAGCTGGATTTCACCCCATTCATCACAGCTCTCTGGGAACAGCCAGCCAGGCAGTTTTTACCCAGTGAAGGGCACGTTTCTCTACACCATGATTCGGCAGTTTCTGCAGAAGAGTGTTGTGGGAGCCTGTCAAAAGCCTTCCCAAAGTCCAGGTAGACAACAGCCTTCCCCCCATCCAAAAGTCCAGTCACACGGTCATAGAAATAGATCAGGTTGGTTCAGCAAGATCTCCTTTTCACAAACCTATGCTGCCTGGCCCCGATCCCTCAGCTGCCCTGCCATTGCTGTGAGAGCTCACTCAGGATGATCCTCTCCAGGATCTTTCCTGGTAGTGAAGTCAGGCTGACAGGCCTGTAGTTCTCCAGATCCTCCTTCCAGCCCTTGTAGATAGGCGTCACATCAGCCACCTTCCAGCCACCTGGTACTCCCTCTGTTGACCAGGATTGTTGAAAAATGAAGAGAAGCAGCAAGCCAAAGCTTTAGAGTTGGAGCAAAGCTGATGAGAATTGAGATTTTCCCTGAGAAATCCTAACAGAACAAACTGTGAGAAAAAAGACGGCAAAGACGCAATTTCTTCGCAGAGAAGTGCCCACAGCACCAGGCTGCCAGAGGAAAGGGGCTGTGCCAATAACTCACTTCTTGCAAGACTTTTCTAACTTTAAATGAATACTGCTTGGAGATCCTTCCAAACCCCACAGCTCTGTGGGATATGGGGTGTTAGTGGTTCTCCTTGGATGAAGTAGGGGTGCTCTGACTTAGAGTCACTATGGTGGAGCTCCAAAACATCTCATTTCTTGCCATGAGAGCATCACAAGACTTAAAATTTGACCCACATTTACCATTCTTGCAGATGCAATACAGAAATGCCCTTAAAGGACACCCCTGCATTCTCTGGACTGCCAACCCATACCTTTTGGGAAGGTCTGTGAGGACCAGAGTTACAAATTCTCTCCTTCCTCAGCAGAGGGAAGTTACTTCCCTCTGTTTCTCTTGTTCCACCCTGCTGTGGCCCAGGAAGAGGAAGCTCAACTGGGCTATTACATGGATTATAGGGGATTGCCCTGGCATTGTCATTTGGAGACGTGATGGGAGGATTCAGCGGCCCCATCCAAAGCTCCTGTGCTGTGCATAGAGGGCACAGCACTTGGATTTGTTGTCCTGTGCAAACTGCTTGGCAGAGGCACTGCTCGTCCCCCACAAGGATGGTGGGAGGCACATCATCTTCCTCTCCGCAGAGTTGCTGGCAAAGCCGTGAAATTAATGTGACCATATGGAAGTAGGCTGCAGATCTTGACTGTCTAACACACTCCAGTTTCCAAAATCATGCTCCTGACACAACGCAACCACAGGCTGCTCCAAACCCAAGGCTGGTGGCAGAAAGACCATTCTGTTCCTCTCCATCAGCTGAGGTACTCTTAGGTGTGAAAGATAAAGGTCTCTAGCAATTTATAACTGCTAATGTTCTGGCCCTGAAATAATCATGGAAGACATTTTATTTTCTGTTTATTCATCCTGACTTGAAGTGAATCAACTTCTGAGCTCGCACCATGTGACGGTGGCAGTGGCGCATGTGTTTTCTGTGCCAGGAGAGAGTATCCAGGCAACTAGACCAGATATCAGACTCTCGTCAGATTTTTCCCACCCTGTATTTTGTCTGTCTTGTGGCCCTTATTACCACTGAATTTAGGACCCGTTGATCTCTAATGAATTTAATCTCACAGCTGCCTTTTGCAGGCAGAGTAGTGCTTCCATTCTGAGATCTGAGACAGGAAAAGCCATGTGGAAAACCTGGTTGAAATAGGGGTTGAAGTAGGATGTTTCAGGTGATAAACTAGTAACAGAGGCCCTTGTTTAAAGCTGGGAACACTTCTGTGCATGAGATCTTCAAGCCAAGAAAAGGAAAGCTAACAACAAACTCTTGTCTTACTGTACTGCAGGAAAATTTGGGCTGGAAGAGGCCTTACAGGTTTGCCTCTGGTTCAACCTTCTTGTTTAAGAAGCATGAGCTCTGGGTTTAGACCAGACTGCTCATCCAGTTGGGTCTTGAAAACACTGAGGGACAGAGAGGGCACAAATGCAACTCACTCCACTGTTTGTGCCCTTTGTCCATAATCCAAAGCCTTTCTGCATCCTTCCACTGAGCACCAGCCCAGAAGGTCCCTACAAGCATCACCTGGGAGAGGGATCCAACTCATGGGACCTTCTGCTGTTTTGACTGAAACCAGTGAGTTCTAGTCCCAGTAACAAAAATATTCATAGGATATCCCTAGGAATTAGAAGCAGGATCTAATCTACCTACCACAGACACCCGATCTACATCCAAATTGTGCTCCTGTCCTGAAACACACGTACTCTTGTTACCTGCTCAGCACAGAGAGGCAGGAACACTGAGGATCTCCTCAAGAAGATCTTTAGGTTGACCATAACTTCTCTGTGCTTGTCACCCATTTCTGGGCAAGAGAACCAGATCGATTCACCAGTCACCATAATTCCTTCCCCATGAGCGAGAAGTAAAAGCCCAATCTTATAGTGTCAACGTTTTGTGTTTATCCTTTTGGTTCAGCACTTCATTGCCAAGAAGAGAAATCGGGGAAGACAGGCATCATTTCTTGTGTGATCAAATAGCCAGGATGGAAATGGAATACCTGACTTTATCCCTAGTAGTTAGGAAAGTGGACATCAGTCATGGACACTGACAAGGGAGAACGCTGGCTGGATGCTGAATGAAGTCAGAATTTACAGAAGTGTGGAAGTTTGAGACCTGAGAATTGTTATTTGCAGAGATCCATCTCCTTCGATGGCCCTGTTAGAGAAACAATGAAGTTTCTCCTATTTTAAGTGAAAAGTGTTGTTAATGACCCAGCCATCTCAGGATGATTCCTGGAGGGGAGGGCAAACGGGGATATCCTATGCATTTTTAATTCTTCACGTCGTTTCAGTTCAATGTCCCCAGGTTTTTATTTCTTCAGCACTTCTTCAATGCACGGGTGCCAAAGCCTATGTCCTAATTAAAAAGCACAGCGCCTTGAAATAAGAGACAGCATATGCACAAATGTCCTAAATAAAGGAAAATAAATAAAGAAAGGGCCTGTTAAATTTCCTACATGAAGCCCATGAACGAGGAAGCATCCCCCTCTTCCTTTTTGACCTATGGATATCATTAACGTGGACTGTTCCAGCACAATGAACTGGAAACAATGGTAATATTTTTAATTTCCTCTCTTTGGCAGAAATGGTTGCTTTTACCATAGTAATGCCTGCGTGGGTAATACACTGACTTCTGGCTGACATGAAATGGGACTTTATCTTGGATTTCCTGGGTATGTCAGAATAGACTCTGATTACTTTGGGAAACGATATTCATGCTGCAAATTCTAATGAGCCTTCCAGAGACGAATCACAGGGGCTCTTCCCAAGTGGAGAGATAAAAGATTCAAAATTCCTGCAGACAGCTTGGCCACCCTTGGGTTATAGAGTCAGTCACTTGACTGACAAATCCACAAGTGAGAAGCAAAATGGACTCAGAAGTTTGCAGAGGAACTTGCTCGATCCCTTAGTGGGGCTCTCAGCCTTTCATCTTCCTGTTTTGCTAATAATGCTACCAAATAAACACAAGAACAACGTCTGAATCAGTCATTCCTTTTTCTTTTCTGCCTTCCAAATAGTCTGTGGGTGTTGTGGTCCCATCTGATGCCTGTGCTGTTTGTCATGGGACTGGGAGGTGCTGGTCTAACCCCTGTCTCCGCACTTTTCAAAGTAGCAGAGCAAAACAGCGTGGAGTTTAGTTTATATGCAGAAAGTCACCCTGTAAGTAACACTCTGCAATTTTCCAGCCCCCTGTGGACACATTATGTTTGATCTTTCTTTGTTATATTGTACAAAAGTAGATGAAGATTTATCCAAGGAATTATTCAGGCTGAAAAATTTCTTTAACTGTCCTGCAAGGTTTAAGGGAGGAGGGAAAAAAGGGAAAGAGTAAGCACAGTGCTTCCATGCAAGTCAAGAGAGAAGATTTGGGATAGAGTCCCAAAGGAAGTATTGTCCATCCCCACGTCAGAGCTGGATGTCACTCTCCTGTCATGCCTCCATGCCAAGGAACCCATGTGCCAAGGGCAGCGGTGGATGGGGTGAAACGCAAACGTTCAACCAAATTCACTCCAAACAGGCAGAAAAAATTGCAAACATCACACGGGGCAGCTGCTGGGTGGGAAATTGCTATGATGTGTCTCAGAGGGAGAAGAATGCTCCAGGCCAACAGCGTGCTGGCTTGTATCAGCTCTAATGTGGCCAGCAGGGCCAGGAAAGTGATCATTCCTTTGTACTGGGCACTAGTGGGGCTACGTCTTGAATCCTGGGTTCAGTACTGGAGACCCCTCTGCAAGAAAGACACTGAGGTGCTGGAGTGTGTCCAGAGAAGGGCAGTGAAGCTGTGGAAGAGCCTGGAGCACAAGTGTTCTGAGAAGTGGATGAGGGAACTGAGGGGGTTTAGCCTGGCGAAAAGGATACTGTGGGGAGACCTCCTTGATCTCTGCAACTCCCTGAAAGCAAGCTGAAGCAAGGTGGAGGTCAGTCTCCCAAGTATCACTGTAACCTCTTCAATAAGAGCAATTTTAACTTGAACTTGGGACTTCACAGATCTAACATGACTCATGTCACATTTCACACAGGGCCTAGTTGTAGTCGTCCCTCTTCCATGTTCTTGTGTTGCTGTGTGGCCTGGGGAAGGTCTCAGAGCCCTCACTGTGTTAAAGGGATGAGTCAAATCATAGAATCATAGAATGGTCTGGGTTGGAAGGGATCTCCCAGTTCCAACCCACCTGCTATAAACAGGGGCACCTCTCACCAGACCAGGTTACCCAGAGCCCCATCCAAACTGGCCTTGAACACTGCCAGGGTGGGAGCAGCCACAACCTTCCTGGGAAAACCTGTTCCAGTGCTTCAGCACCCTCAGTGTAAAGAATTTCCTCTTAATATGTAATCTAAGTCTCCACTCTTTTAGCTAAAAGCCATTTTTCTTTGTCCTATCACTACAAACTCTTGCAAAAAGCCCTTCCCCAGCTTTCATACAGGCTCCCTTCAGGTGCTGGAAGGCTGCTGACCAGACCCAACAGGATGAACTGACACTGAATAGCCCAAACTCTTGCAGCCTGTCCCTATAGCAGAGGCACTCCATCCCTCTGCTCATGGTTGCAGCCTCCTCTGGACCTGCTCCAACTGTTTGATGTCCTTCTTGCGTTAGAGGCTCCAGAATTGTGCACAGTACTGCAGGTGGAGTCTCATGAGAGCTGAGACCTGCTGGGAATGCGCAAAGTCTATTTCATTCCACCTTGGTGCAAAGGGAGCTGAGCATTGGCCAGGAGAGCCTCTGGAGGTTCCATGCCTTCCTCCCCAGAAGCACCAAGCATTTCCCCTTGTTGCCCGGCTGAGGCACAAAGCCTGGGAGATCTGACACGAGCACGCAGGAGGGGGCACGGCTGCGAGCATACATGATCAAAGGGCAGAGCAGGCTGATGTGCATAAAGACGCTGTGCTACAACAGAAGAGATCCCCTCTAGCCCTCGCTGATGCTAATGCATATATTTACCTCCTGATTGACTTAATAATTAATTGACTATGTTGGATAGAGCCTTCTCTCACTTTCCTTGCTCTAAATAGGGTTGTGGAAGCCTGCAGAGTGACATGGGTGTAAACCTGAGCCACACAAGGAATGAATGAGGCCTTTTGTCTTCATTTTCTCTTAAAGTACATGAAAACCATAAGGAGCCTGTAAAGGGGATAAATGAGGGCAAAAATGTATTCATTTCAATCCCCCAAACTGCAGCCGGAGAAAGTCAGCCTACAGAAGGGCTTAGGCAGGCGTTAAGAAGAAGAGGAGTTTGTGTTTTTGATTGAAGGTGGGTATATTATAAAAAAATATGGCAGAAAGGTAGGGGAAATTAATACTTCCATCCCAACCAGCACAAGGAGAAGAAGCATTTGTTATGCAAATCTTTTCATTACGGCAAATCCCGAGTGCTGATAAGAGATAAGCGTTGTTCTAGTTTTATTTCAAGTAGCTCCTGCACAGACACAGGGACGTGATTGTATTGCTGCGAAAGAAAGAAACAAACACACACATTTTCCCTCTACATTTATTTCTGTTACTGGAACATGAATTCTGGAGCCTGCCTGAAAAGGCATTTGGTCCATTGAGGCTTGTTCATTTTACTGCTTTGTTTTCTGCTAAGGTGACATCTGCTCCTCAATGACCTTAGCATCTTTTCTTTCCGCAGCCTGGCCCGGGTGGCCGTTCCTTTTATGCGCATACATTAATGTTCGGGTGAATCGCAGCTTCATGAGGTCTGTTCTTTATCCTTTTCATTTCCACTAATCCCGGAGTCTGCAGGGAACAAAGGGCTGGATCCTCGTGGTGTAAACGGACAGACCCGACTGTAGGGATTTACATCTGTGGCGGCGTGACACTGGTTATCTCCAAAACCCATTCCCCACTTTACCATCTCCACCATCAAAATCCTTGTCCTTCTTGTTAATTTATTGTGAGGTTTTTTTATTCCCTGCTTTTTTGTCTGCTCAGGAGGCAGCTGTAGAATTTCCTTGAAGCAGAGGCAGCTCCCATCCTAGGTACCCCCAGCCCTGGTCAGACACATCTCTGGAGAACATTGGAGCACGAGGGAGGCTGTTGGTGGGTCAAAGGGTTGATGCCATCTGAACGGCTTGGGATGCTGCTTCTCTCCCCATCCCTCTGTATTTTTTGTGTCCCTGGTGCAGAATCTATTCCCAACCACTGTTGCCTTCTATGGAAATCAATGAGGCTTGCTCAGGCCTGCATTTAGCTGGGCCACATCTATCTGTCTGACGGCTATTGAATTACTTTTCCACTTGACAATGAAGCTTCCAAAGTTTGCAGTGTGATTTCAGTGTTCCTATGCAGCTCTTTGAGCCATTTTCCCCCTCTTCCACTGTTTTACCACTCTCTCCCCATTAAGAGGCTCGGTGCTGTAACAGGAATATTACATTTGCCCCATCTCCCTTTGTCTGGCCCCTTTGTTTTTTGCATCAGCACCAAATGAAATCAATTTTATAACTGATTTCTCTGACCTGGCATCAGAATGACATGCCTGCAGTTTCTGCTACAAATTCTCCTTGCTGTCTGTAATAAGTTACTTAACCATTCCATTATTTCATGCCGGCTCCCGGTGGGTTTTAGCTGCACAAGATGTCTTTCTGATGAAACTGGCACCGGCTTTTAAAAAATCCAAATCAATTATATCTCCTGGGCCCCGCTCAAGGCTTTGAAAGAGGTTAGTTAGGCAGGATCTTCATTTTGCACATCTGGGTGGAGGATGCACAGGCATTTTTTCCCTCCGCCTGCACGAACAAGCAGCTCACATTGTTCCTTCGATAAAATTGTTTATCGTTGGGAGAGTCGGGAGCTCACTCAGGGAGGAAATTTGGCTGATATATATGGCAAGACTCCAATGGCTTTAATGAATGCAATGTTGATCACTTGAACAACAGGATCAGCAATATGGCATGGATGCGATAGCCCTTTTTTCCAGTCCTGGGTATAAAGTACTAGATAACTGTTGTGTCAGAGGGCAACTCCCTTTAGAGAGGAAGAATTATGATCTGGGTGTTAGATCTGGTTTCTTCTCCCTAGCAAGACTTTATCCTGGAGCTGGTCCAATTCTGTTTTCCATTCAGACTGATACTGAAATCCACTATTACCCTCCCTGGCAAGCTTCTGGTAGGGAAAAAAATTAATCCAAATGAACTTTTTAAACACTAATTTCACAAGGTTTCTCAATCGTCTCAACCAAGTCTTGCTCGAACTATTTTCTAAATGAATACAGAAACGAGGAAAATCAGCTCTCTCACTTCTTCGAGGTCATATCGTTATGCAAAAACCCACATGTGCACAACTTCCCACCTTTTTAAAAAATCAAACCTAAATTTGACTTGTTCTAAGTACCTAATGGGAGCTGCAATTTCTTGCTAATTATATAATTACTCCAGATTGTTATGTAGCACTGGCAATTAAACACTCGAAATACTTTTAGCTTGAAGAAAGTAATTACGTAATTCCAGTGAATCTATGCAAGCGGGGTTGCATTGGTTGCTGCTCCCTACCTCTTATGACTTCATGGCCACAGCTGCTCCCACAGAGATGCAACAGTGAATTCCTGAGCTGCTGCAAACCACCAGAGCTTGGCCAACCTCAGTGCCTCACTTCATAGCAGCTGAAGGCCAAACTGGGTATGATGTAAGGGCTTAACATGAAAGAAATCTGTTGTTTATGCAAACAGAGTGATATGGATGTGTTTGTATGTATCTGTTGACATAGACACACACACATATATGTTACATTCTGATTTTAAACACCTTTTTCTTTTTAGAGGCTACCAGGACCATGCCCAAAGGAGCATCCCAGCATCACAGTCCCCCATGGGACCTCCCTGTCATGCTATCTGATACAGTCCAAATTCTGGAAGGTCTCAATGGATATTTTATTGATTGGACTTGATGATCTCAAAGGTCTTTTCCAGCATGAATGATACTATGACTTTTGTGGGCATTGTTTGTCCAGACCCTAGAAGGGGTGTATTTCATGGTGGGCGACCTTCCATGTAGCCACAGTGACAGCTCAAGTGTAGCCTGATCACTATCCGTCACCTCCTGCTGTGTACCTGGACCAGGGCCCTTTATTGTCTGACCAATAAAGAAAGGAAAATGTCCTCGTCCCCTGTATCTCAGTGTAATGTCCCTTGACACCTCATGCTTTTAATTCAGTTCTGTCTCTGCAGTCTCCACGGCCCCTGCTCTCTGTGCTGAGACACTCAAAAGATGCATTAGTTTTCAATTCCGTACCTCACGCCTTAGTCTTCAAACCCGTTCTTTTAACTACTTTCTTTGTAACAGTGATGGTAATTATAAAGGAATCTGGAGTGTCTTTTAGGTCTGGTCCCAGAGGAGCGAGGACCAGCGAGCCAGCCACAACTGTCAAATACTGTGGCTTTTCACCTCACGGAGAACGAAGCTGCGTGTGGATAAGAGCTGTATGAGATCTCAACACTGCATTAACTTCTTGGTTCAGACTTCTAAATAAGTTTTGAAGACAATTATAAAGCGGCTCACAGTGAGAAGAGGAAAGAAAACACAGGCTAAAAATAAGTAATAAGAACAGCAATAATAAAACAACAGGTTGAGATTGTGGCAGACCTCCAGAAAGAAAAAAAAAGGCTGGGGCTTGATGCCTTTCAGTTGAGAATAATTCATTGATGGCCACTGATTTCAACAAGAACCTCCCTCCTATATTGTTTCTATGGGAGCCCTCATGATTTGAAGACCAGGTTGTTTCATGCATTTTTGTTCTGTCTCTATTCCTGTCCCATGGTCCCAATGACTCTTCCTTAATTTATTTATTTATTGAAGTGAAACCCCCGAACCCTCTAATCCTTGGCACACTGTTGGAAGGAGACAGCATGGACTTGGGGTCTCTCTGAGGGTACTTTGCTGCAGCCACTTTGCCAGATCCTGTCCTCCCCATGCCATCATCATGTGAATTTACTGCCTTTCTTCTCTAGGAAGCTGAATCTCAGCCAACCCTCTTCTGATCCTGGAGACTAGAACAGTGGCTCCATCCTTGGAGAGAAAAGCTCATCCAATCCTTGAAGCCTTCATGTGATGTATATGCAAGGTAGGAATGACAAGGTTTTGAGCAGGTAACTGGAGATCTTTATCTCCAACACACTGCCTTGGTGGAAATATTTGGCTTGATTTGGCTCCAGCAGATTTTATTTAGTACACACCATGATATGGTATATATAAATCTCTACACTACTGATCATTTCAGGGTTCTGTCTTGCTGGCCTGATGCAAATAAAACCCCCACTGAAGTAGACAGAGGTTTTACTTGCTTGAAACTCAGTAAGTTTAGCCCTCACTTTTCTAGAAAGCATTTCTATCCAAACCTAGCTAGTGAAAATTGACCTGGAAAAATACCTCCATTACTGAGATGATCAAAGACCTGTTGTGACTTGAAAGAGAGCAAAGCCCCATTGAACCCCTTTAATTTTCTTTGCCCCTCCTAAGCTGGGGGCAGCCCTCTGTTTAGTCATTTGTGGGGCCAAACTCAGCATGGAATGCTAACTGGATTAATCAGTACTACATCACTCTAAATTTAGACAGCTTCCTTTTAGAATTAGATTTCTTCAGGTCTATGCCATTACATTTCTTAAATGTCCATTCTCAATCACATTAGCAATTATGAATACATTACGTGTATTTTCTTTTTGAAATATTTTACTGCTGTACCTTAGGGTATCAACTACAAACGCTATCCTAATTGGGCAGAATTGTGAGGTCACTACCCTTCAGGACTTTATTGTAAATCTTGTGTTTCTAAAAATGACACCCCCAGAAACTATCAAGTATCACCTTGTATGAGATAAGCAACTCATAACCAACTTGCATTTTTCATCCAAGTTTTTATAAAGATATTCTTAAAATAAAAAGGCCATCTCCAAAAAACAGGAGGTGAGTAAAAACGTTTGCCTGCTTTTCTGACTGAAACTCTATTTAAGGTGATGATGTAATTCTGGGGACTGTATCGTGACTTCTCACCATTGGAAGTTAAAGTGGGATNCCAATCTAACCCTCCCCTGATGCAGCTTGAGGCCATTTTCCCTCATCCTATCATTAGTAATTTGGGAGAAGAGACCAGCACCAGCCTCACTACAACCTCCTTTGAGGTAGTTAAAGAGAGCAATAAGGTCTTATCTCAATCTCCTCTTCCCTAGACTAAATAACCCCAGTTCCTTCAGCTGTTCTTCAGAGAGTACTTTTTCTAGACTTGTAGAGAAGGACCCCGGAGCAGGTACAATGTTGAGGCAGTTTCTGTGCCTACACCTTAAGCTTAGCAGGTGGTCTAACACATACAAAAATAATGCTTTCAGAAGTCTGGCTCCTTGCGTGGAAGCACAATTCCAAACCAGGCTTGCAACTGTGTCAAGGAAAACCTCTGCTTTTCTAGGTTGTTGAAATGCCCAGATGCCCAGGTTTCTTCATGCAGGGGGACTGGGAGACACTGATCCCTTCACACCACCCCTGTGTGTGCCTCCAAGCATCCCATTTGCAATCTAGCACAGTGGTGTATGCCACTATATCCCTGCTCACTCACCGTCTATTAAACCTCTACCTCCTCTCCAGAGCTGCTGCTTTCCAAGAGCAATTGGACTTTTGTTCCTAACACATTTAAATCTGGCTCAGAGTGCCATAAAACCAGCTGTCCCTCCCTCACTGTGACTGCAGTAAATTTAAGGGATACCTCAGCTGTTCATCAGTGCTGCTTCTGTGTTTATTTCTCAGTGACTAATAAAGATGTGGAGCAGTGTCAGACCCTGTTTTGATCTATGTGGAACTTCCATGATCACCCCTCCTTTTGACAGCAATTCTCGCCTGCAGGCTGCTGTGTGAGATCTTCCCGGACTGAATCCATGGAAAGGAGATTTCATTGACATCATGGTGTTATATGGTGCTAATTTCAAATGCTTTACACAAGTCCAAGGACATCGTATTTACTCCAGAAGTAGCATTCATTTCTGGCTCTGGCTGCCTGTTGACATTATTAAGTTGCCTGCTGTTCCATATGAGTTACTTCCACAGAGTCTCGCTGGAGGAGACAAACCCCCCCCACATGCAGTTAAAGCCTTGTGATAGGTGAGATGAAGCTGACCCAGTGCTTCTGCATCTGTCCCAATGTCCAGACCTTTTCTGTCTCCCCTGTTGTTGAGCAAAATTTAGAAGTTCCTGTTGTCCCAGATGGCAACAGCCAGTCTCTGAAGAGCCTCACAAGAGCATCCCCAAATCACCTGCTCTGCCCCAGCTCCACGTTTTGTACACTATTTAGCCTAAGACCTGGTTTTGTTTCACCTCAAAGCTTTCAGCAGGCAGTGGTGGCCCAGCAGGTACCTTGCCTTCCCTGTCAGAGGTAGCTGATTGTAGGAGGGTAGCACTGAAAGAGCTCAGGCTTGTATGCAGGTCTCCTGTCTACTGATAAACACCATCAACAGTGATATTTTTTCCTATTCTACCTATGAAAGCAGAAAACCACACAAACACGGCTTGTGCATGACCTCAAGAGCCTGAAGAAGACACTAGACCTTGTATTGACTTTGAGTAGGGAAGTGGAATTCTTAATATCAAGCACAGAGTGGTTTGGTTTGGAAGGACCTTCTAGCTCATCTAGTCCAGCCTCCCTGCTGACTACAGGGTTATCTTTGACTAGAGCAGGTTACACAGAGCCCTATCCAACGTGACCTGGACACAGCAGGGTGTCCAGGTGGCACAAAAGGCCAATGGCATCCTGGCTTGTATCAGCAATAGTGTGGCCAGCAGGACTAGGGATGTAATTCTCTCCCTGGACTGGGCACTGGGGAGGTCTCCCCTCAAGTACCAGGGATAGTTCTGGGCCCCTCACTTCAAGAAAGATATTGAGGGGCTGGAGGAGCAACAAGGCTGAGGCAGGGACTGGAGGGAAAGTCTGATGAGGAGAGGCTGAGGAAGCTGAGGTTGTTTAGGCTGGAGAAGAGGAAACTCAGGGGGGACCCTCTCTCTTTCTCCAACTCCCTGAAAGGAGGTTGTAGTCAGGTGGGAGTTGGGCTCTTCTCCCAGGCACCCAGTGCCAGGATGAGAGGGCAGGGCCTGAAGCTGCCAGGGGACAGTTAGGTTGGATGTTAGGAAGCCCTTCCTCACAGAAGGAGTGATCAGACCCTGGGATGGACTGGCCAGGGAGGTGGCAGGGTCCCCATCCCTGGAGGCTTTTAAGAAAAGACTGGATGTGACTGGTTCTGATTCAGAGGTTCAGTTTGGTAGGAAGGTTTTAACAAGTCAGGATCAGCACAAACTGAAGGAACCGAGAACTGTTCTTTCTTCATTAATTCTGGGGATGGAGCTCTCTGGCAGGATGCTGGATACCAGGGGTTTGTGCTGTCATTTCTCTGAAGAATTTCAGCCCCCATCTTTCTGCAAAGCTGTAGTCCCAGGATGAGGTGTAGCTGTGTTATCTTATTGCAGTGGAAGTTTTCAGCTTTACTTGGCATTTAAATATAATTGTACCAGAGAGAGGAAGAGGAAACATGACCCATTACCCTCACTCTGAAAGGGCAAGGCTCAGCTTATTCCTGTGGTTTTGGGTTATAAAGGTGTAAGGTCAATGTTAAATTGTCAGCATGGTCCCTGACGTAGCTCTGGTCTGCGTCAACTAACATTGACCCAAATCCTCCCCAGGCACAGCAGAGGGTACAGCATGAACCTGAGGTCATTCCCAGTGAACGGTGTGGACATGGCCACCCTTGTTTTGGCCAGAGAGCTTTGCTCTACCGCTTAGCCTCAGGGCAAAGAGTCATTCTCTCGCCTTCGCTAAACCCCATTCAGTTTGTTAGTGTGAATGAAAGTGAGGGATTAATTTATGGAGCAAGGTCTGGGTCACAGGTCTCTCCCAGCAGCTCAATGAACATATGGCTCATTAGAGACCCTCTCAACAGCTTCAGCAGGAGGAGGCAAAAGCATCCCCTCCCTGAGAGGAGTCCATAGTGGGGTCAAAGAGAAGGATGATGGGAGGATGAGACGGCTCTAGGCAGGGAAGATCTAGCTTGTCCATGCTGTGTGCTGTGAACGTGTGCTGGGTAGATCTATTGTAACAGCACACACTTGCTCAGTTTGAAAAGAAAGGTCCCTCTTTTTCATGAAAGTCTTGAATATCTGCAGAAGGTGCAGGACTGTCAAATCTATAAGGGGGAATCTCCTCTACATTACACATAGCAAGTGCTGCTTTGATGGCATGGACAGGGATGCAAGGGCTGGTGCTGCCCATCCTAGTTCTACCCACTGGAGAGGTATAAAGCACTGAAGATCTCAAAAAAACACAGCACATTAAGGTGCTGTGACAGCTCTTGTTCATGGTTTTATGCTATTGTCACTTACAAAGCTTACTTTGAAAATTCAGTCATAGTCCTAGACAATTTAGTCACAGGTCTGTGGTCAGAGGAAGTCACTGTCTGGCAAGGAAACAAGTTCAGTGTGTATGTCCCAGCCATATGTGTCAGATCTCTTTTGAGATAAGGCTGTACACAGAAGGATATAGGGATGTGGGTAAGTGTATATATTTATACACATATTTACCCATCTTTTCACAGCACTGTGTGCAAACATGTCTATATCATCTCAGGCCAAAAACAATCATCAAAGCTTAAAAGTCTTTTCATAAAGAAGAGTAAATAAGGAAACATGTCTTTACCAAAATATTTATTACAGCATAAAACTTCAGGATACAGCAGCTTTGCCATGGCTTCTCCAGACTCACCCCCACCTTGTGACTAGAGATGGAAATGAAGCCGAACACCTTGCCAGGGTCATGGTAAATGCACCCACAACACCCTATTTTTTTCCAGTCTTGCACTTGCTGGTTTATAGCTTATATTTAGGCCTAGCCTCTCTGCTCAATCTTGGTCAAAACCTCGTTGGACACTTGAGATTTAATTTTCTGTCTCTTTCTTACATCTGTAAGTGAATCTTTGATGTTCTCTCTGCCAGTCATTGTGCCTTTCAGGAGCTTTATATTTGGTTTGATTGTACTATCTTGTGAACATGACTTTCTTGAAACAGAATAGCATTGATGCACAGACTGTCAGTCAGAGAGAAGTCTATCCTGTTCTTCTTTTAATCATGTAGGCTTTCCCCTTTCCAATTCTTGGTGACTTTCCTCCTCCAGGAAATGAGTAGGATCTTCTGGCTCTGACTATTATAACATTTTACCACGTGTTCTCTTTTGTTCCTTATTTCTCTTCAAAGTGATTGCCTGGATTCCTTTTCCCATATTAACGCTGATGAAAGAGATAAATTTTTATGTCTCCTGCAGCTGTTGTGACAGATCTTGAAACCTCTTCTCATGTGCAGGTAACCACTGCAGTATGTATCTTAACAAGTATTAATTGTTTTTATTTATCCTTGCAGTGTCATAGAATCACAGAATAATTTGTGTTGAGAGCAACCTTAAATGTCATCTGGTCCAGCTCTCTTGCCCGGGGGAGGGACATCTTCAACTAGATCAGGTTCCTCAAAGCCCACTGGGATTTCCCCCAGCAATTGCTTGAAAAGGCCAAAGTTGGCCCTCCTGAAGTCCAGGGAAAGGATCCTGCATGCTTGTGCCCTCTTCACTGATGCCGTGCTTGGGCATGGAGCATTGGAATTCACCCAAAAAGCACCAGAGAAGCATCACAACACCGTCAAATACACATGGCTCCAGCACTCTCCTTGGAGGTTTCACCCCAAGATCTTCTCCCCTCACCATTGCCACTGTGGCACTAACAAGAAAGAGCCTACAAGAGGTCACACTGCATTATCCAGAATACTTTGCATGGTTGTATGGTTTTAGCAGCTCATCATCTTGCGACTGCCGGTAAGTGCACATATCAGAGCCATAATCAAGGTAGAATTCTGCTCTTAATTATAGCCTGTGTGACAGCCTGAAATCAGCAATCCTGCAAAGCCATGTCTGAATGCTCAAATGAGAACACTGGAAAGATATAAGTAAAAGGAATTTGGTAAAACTTTCCTCTTCTGATGGAGGTTCAGCAATTATTTTCATGGAATTCTTTCTGGAATTAAAATTTAGTTTGTTTGCTGTCTTTTCTTGCATTTATTAATTAATATTTTAAACTGCTGGTTCCATAGGACATGCTGATCTGAAAAAAGGTATTGAATGTCAAAACTACTAAAAGCTAACTTTGAAAACCAAGTAATAATTCATTTAAAATCAGTGATGCTTCTTCTCTGGTGTTCTCCATAAACTCCTCCAAAAATTAGATGTTTCAACAAGAGCAGTGAATTATACAGAGAGGACTTGGAGCAAGATGTGTATAAAATCCCCTAGGAGCTGATCATGAAGAAGTTGTAAAAGCAAAGAAGAGCTCTGGAAAATCAGGTGATGAAAAAGCCCATTGTGGTCGTGGGACAATAGAAACCTGCACTGGTTCTTCAGCAATATCAGGTGAATTAACTCTTCTGTTAGTTCAGTTATTCCTCTCTTCTATGACTCCCTAAAGTTCTCAGTGAGACAAGAGGTCAAGAACGTCAACAGCATCCTGATTTGTATCAGCACGAGTTTGGCTGTAGACAAGTGAATGTCCCCCTCTGCCTGGCATTGGAAAGGTCCAGTTTTGGATTCCTCACTTCAAGGATATTGAAATGCTGGAGCGGGTCCAGAGAAGGGCAGCTAAGCTGGGAAAGGGTCTGGAGCACAAGTGCTTGAGGAGCAGCTGAGGGAACTGGGGTTGTTTAGCCTGGAGAAAAGGAGGCTCAGGGGAGACCTTCTTGCTCTTGACAACTATCTGAAAGGAGATTGGAGGAAGGTAGGGGGTGGTCTCTTCTCCCAAGGAACAAGCAACAGGACAAGAGGAATGAATCCCTCAGGGAAGGTTTAGGTTGGCCATGAGAAACAATAAGTTCCCCTGAAGCAAGGCCTGGCCCAGGATGCCCAGAGCAGTGGTGCAGTCCCCATCCCTGAAGGGGCTGAAAAGCCATGGAGATATGCTGCTGAGAGACAGGGGTTAGTGGTGACCTGGCAGTGCAGGGTTAATGGTTGGACTCAATCTTAAAGTTCTTTTCCAACATAAATAGTTCTAGGATCCTAACTGTCAGACAACTTCTCAGCTTAATGAAAGTTAAAAAAATCCCTAGTAATTATTTTTATCTACAAGAAACTTGGATTAGAGTAAAGGAATAAAACTTAAATCACTTAAAAATGATTACATTTTTTCAAGCAGAAATGCCTCTTTTTGTTTGAAAAACCTGTGGCTTAAGTGGTACCTGAGAAAATATTCCTGTCCCTCCCTTGTTTGTTTGGTAGAGGATCCCACATATTCTCCATGGTTGCTCTCTAAGTCCCACATTAATGTCAACACAGATAAAAAGTGACTATGTGATGTCAAGGTAAACTTCCTCTGTGTGCTCTGGGAAAGGACAACCTTCCTTGTTTCTACAGGTCTGTGAAGAAGTTGAAAAGCTTTCACAATATCCCATGGAGACACACAATTTGTATTCGGAACAGGCTTCAGAAGTGACAGCAAGATTTTCCATCGGAGATTTCCTCAATTAACCCCAAGACATGCAAATTGGCATTTTTACTAATATTCTCCAAGGTCTCAGGCTTGTGATGAGTGGAGCTGCCGCTCATTAGCACACCTGTAAGAGCTTTGCCGCAAGCACATGCATCTCCCAGCATCTGAATGTGTTCCAACTCCATTTCCAAATCAGCAACTCTGCTCCTGTGGGACAGAGAAGACGCTTCTCAGACCCCACCAGAGCCTTATGCTGGTTAAGACTTTGCAGATCAACAATGCCACTGGGTTTTGGTGGCAGTCATCTCCAAAGAGTCATGGGAGTAGGACTGAGAAAAGATTGACTCCCCTAAAACATGAGCATATTTATATATATTTGCATAATGTATTCATTTATATATATATATATATATATTTGCTGTGTGTGTTTTGATCAATGTCAGTTTTGTAGTCTGGCTCAACCAGTGGCCATCCCATCTTTGCAGGAGGATGCCTGCAAAGAAGAACAACCACAAGTTGGGGAAGGTGGGGCAGTTTGGTAAACATGACAGTGATTTAAACTGTGCTTTGCAGGGCTGATCTGCTCAGCATCTTTCTTGTGTCTGACTCGCACAAGGACTGGGGGAAAAAGTGGTCTCTGTTCTCCTGGTGGGATGTTTGGGAGGAAGGTTTCAAGGAATAGCTGCAATCTCAAATCCTCTGAAAATGCTGTGGATGTGAGTCTAGCATAATTTGTCAGATTTCTCTGCCTTTTCAACTACAAAAGAAAAGCAGTAATCTCTCCTTTTCTCCTTGTGCTTTAAGGGGTGTCTTTCCATAGTGTTTAGAAGAAAGTGCATTGCATCTGTGTGTGAGGGAGCTTCCAGCCTGCACCCTGTGAGAGGACGGAAATGTCCTACAGTATCACACAAGATCTCTCTGCTTTAGAGAGGAATAAGGCTTAAGAAACCTTTTCCATGGGGAAGGTCTGGATGGTGGGCAGACCAGGACTATGGGGCTGATGGAGATGTTTTATGCAAGTGATATTATAGGGCTATCACTAGAGAAGACAGGCACCCAAAAGGTGGGTTCTCTCAGGTAGAAAAGGGGCCATCTACTTATCCATTTTAAGGGTCATTAAATGACAAGCATGTACAGCATCAGAAACGGGAGCTTCCCCCCTCAAGGTAATGTCCTTCTTTTGCCAGGAGATGCTCTCAGATTTGAAGTTGCTCTCTTGACTTTCAGCTTGTCCCTCCTGGCTGTGCAGTGCCCTGGTGTGAATGTAAAGGATTGCAGTTGTCTGCAACCTGAATCTTGGCCAAAAACTGTGCGTCCTGGAGTGACGGGTTTTATGGAAGGTGTTCTCATCTTGGCTGGAAGTGGTGAAGATTTCTTTATGAACTTGCTTCAAGAAGCACATAAAATAGGCAGCTGGGGCATATGTTGATGAGTTTCTCATCAGTACAACTGGTTATTGATGACAGCGTAGATGAACTGGAAGGTTTGTGTTTGAGTACAGACATGAACATATGAGACATTGCAGTAAATTACTGGGGAGAAGATAATCAGGACATTATCAGAGCTAACTATAAATTATAGGGAGGGGCAGAGGACTTTGCATTGTGGATAAGTAGCACCACAGTTAAAATAGAAGAAACACTTCAGATAAGTAAGTTAACTGTATTGATGAATAACACAGACCACAGCAGACTGAAACACCTGAGATAAGGACTGTAACAGAGCTGTTCCTCAATCCCTTGGCCAAGGTAGTGACACTGTCTGAGATGCCCTAACGGAGACCAGAGATGCTATGGATGTACAAGATGCAATAAAAAGGAGACAAGTCATGTATGCTGGATAAATATGGCAAAACATGATGTTGAGGGTAAATTGTTAGATACCCATGGACAAATACTTCTTGGATGTGTAGTTGGTAGGGAAAGAGCTCCTGGTGCAACCCAAGTTCACCACAGTATTACCAAAGAGAAGCTGTAATGCACTGAGCTGTTGTACAGTCATAGGAACAAGAAAGCCCAAAATATCACCAGCAAGGTCTTGGATTTACAAAGGAGCCCTATGAAAAATGAGGCAACTTGTTAAAAAGAAATTAGTATAAGCCACGACTGGGTGAAATGTTTGCAAGCAGCAGAGATACTGTTTAAAGACACCATATTAGAGGCTCAGAGAAAATATATAGAGTGCATCAAAAAAAGACTTTAAAGAGACCAGAAGAAAGCTACGTAATTAAAGATCAGAGCAAAGGAGGTTATTACAAGTAAGAAGCCGTCGTGTTCAAACATGGAAAAAACGGAGAGCATACATTCTATTAAAAAGAGAGACTAAAAGATTTGAAGAACAACTTTCTAAGAGTATGAACAAATTATCAATCCTTTCCCAAACACGGCTGGATTAAGAAGCTGCCAGGCAGTGAGGGACCCACGGAGGACCAGGGTGTGAAAGTGGCAGCTTTGGATCTGCAGGCCATAGTGTATGCACTGAAGAGCACCAAAGGAACTCGAATGTGAACTACCTGTGCAGAGGAATTTTCTTGTACATGGGGATGGGGGATGTGGTTGCACAGGGGCCTGGGCAATCTGTTCTAGTGAGAGGTGACCTTGCCTATGGCAGAGGGTTGGAACTAGATCTCTGAGTTCCCTTCCAACCTAAGCCATTCTATGAGTGTATGGTTAACCTGGAGAAGGGAAGGCTCTGGGGAGACCTTCTTTAAGCCTTTTATTAAAGAGGCTGATAAGAAAGATGGGGACAATTTTTTATTAGGGGCTGTTGTGGCAGGACAAGCACTGATTGTTTTAAATTAGTGAACATTTTCATTAGAAAGAGGAGACTCCTCTGTGGAGTCTGGGCTGTCCTGATAAGGCTAGACCCAAGTTCTAGTGAGCCCTGGGGGAAGGCTGCACAAGACCCAGACACAAAGCCACCTTTGCAAGGCTTAACTCAGCCTTTAGTTTTGATCCAGATGGGCTTTGTATAAACCGTTATATGGGGGAACCAGCAAAATCAACCCTTTCTCTCACCTCAAATGCTGCTTGCATGTGTTAGCACATATCTTGCCTGCTGTCACGTTTCTGTAGGTGAAGTCGAGCTTAGTAAAAATGTTCAAGATGGAAGCTCACAGGGGATAAAGAGAAAAGCTGCTGCCAGGACTCCTATGCCTTGTAGCTCTGAAACCTTCTCCCTTCCCCATCTGCTTTTTTAACTGGCAGAGTGCTCTGCAATGTCTGTGTTTTCATCTGGCAGGTTGTGAAGGGCAGCGGGAGGAGGAGAAATGGTAGGGCTTGCAGCGGTTGGTGTTCTCTCTGGTGGCGAGCTGTATTTGTCTTTGGGGAAAGGTGACTGTTGCACGCTTTGTGACATCAAGCTACATCTTGGAACGTTTGAAATAATAGGGAAAATGCATTTCCCATTGACTTCTTTGGGAGCAGCTTGCACATTTCTGCAAGCAGATGGCATGATGTATATTAAATTATCACTTATGTCGGGGGGCTTATTTTAAGGATGGAAGTGTCGTCTCTTGGTATTTGTGCCAGAACTGCTCATCCCCAAACCAGGATTTTTGTATTCTTCCAACCATCCTGGAAAATATTTGAAGGAACATGCCCTTCCCAAAGATGCATTAAAAATGGTATCATCTTGCATCTTTTAAGAGCAATTTTAAAAACCTTTTTTTGCAAAAGAAGGGTCCAAATTGGCATTAATTGATGGAAAGACAAACGTCACTTGGACTTCATTGTAAATCTCCACTTGGGTGAAGGCTCAAATCAACCAACTGTGACAACATGAATAAGTAGTGCAAACATGACTAGTAAAGAGCAAGAAGTCGAAAGCAAATGCTGAGTCATCAACAATATTTATAACCTTCCACACTCAGAATAGAAGATACCCAGGGACTGCAATTACCGAGATATGACAAATGTTGAATTTTTAATGGCTCCAGCTGTAGGACACTTCATCGTCCCACAACACTGCTGCTGAAAGTCATGACCTTCGTTTAATCCATGCGCATTGGTTCTAAGTTCTGTTCTGCCTGGTTTGTCTACAAAAAGTATGGCTATTGACTGCCTAAGAAGTTATGGCAGGTGTTCATTGCTCTGTTTTCCTTGTTATGCTCCTATCCATAATCTAATCTCATGAGGCCACTCCTGTGCACCACTTGCAACCCTCTTACCCTCATTTTGATTCTTTATACCATTGAAACATGCTCTTCCATGCATAATTTCACTTCAGTCCTCTTCACACCACTGGTTCTAAACTGGCATAGTAATTTCACCTCATCACCATGAAAACTACATTCAGTAAACCACACCTGCACAGGGCTCATCGTGGCTTTGGGGTATTCTGCCTCATTTCTACTCTAAGTTCCTGGTGGGCAGAAGCAGTGATGAAGATTCACCATTCCCCCCCCAGAACTAAACTATTTAGATACCAACAATATTTCCACATCTCAGATCTTTGATAATCTGGGCCTGTGTGTTCCTGTATGCTCTGCTACTGAGGAGCATTTTCAATAAAGCATGGAATCAAAAGTCAGTACATCCTGTGGATGAGAAGGGAAGGTAATTTAATAGGCAGTCAGATACATTTTACGTATGTTGTTAATTTATTTTCTTGCAAACAGAATATTACCTGGCATTTAATTTCCCTCAAGAATCCAGATGCTGTCAGAAAATGTCCTGATATTTTTGTTTAAACCCTAGAAGCATTTCAGGTGTCACTTAATCCATTTTATTATGCTTTCTACAATGAAACTCTCTCAAACATACAACCTTTCCATTTACATCAGCACCCGAGCGCGTTCTGCTGAGCAGTGACAGGCTGTGCTGTGCATCTATTCCCAGAAGAGCTTTCTGTGCTGCAATCCAATAATCACTACTACTGCTGGATGCTGGAGTGAAAAATAACGTATCTGTGGCCAAAGCCTTAGACGTTTCTCATCACCTTTAATGAAATACCAGTCTCATTGTGTCTTCACATGCTTTTCTTATGCATGGCGGTGAAGAATCAGCTCCTGTTTCCTAAAGACCATCTTGGAGCACAGGAATCGCCTCGGTGCTAGGAACTGCCTGGTGCAGTAGAGGAAGGAGCCCACGAGAGGGCTCAGGGAAGCAGCCTCCAGCCGTTGGCTAGCATCCCTGGGAAGGTTCTGGGCAGGGTGAAGTAAGGCCTTGAGGGAAAGCTCCTCTCTTCAATCCTTAAAGTAAATAAAGAGGCAGTACCGGCTTTCCTTACCGTGGGTGGTACCATATGTGTATTTGGAATTTTTTTGCCCAGACATTTGTTACAAACTTCATTAATAACAGGGGCTGCTGCTGTAGGATAACAACCAACAGCCCTTACAGCTTCTGTTCTACAGCACTGGTACGGTGGGCTCAGCCAAGCTCATAGAAACAGCACTATTAAATCTGACTGTTTCCTTCGGGAGGGCAGCACAAACACCCCTGTCATTTGGTTTTTGTAAAGCCATTAGTGCCACTGCACAAACCAGCACCGACTGGCTTAGCCATAGACCCTACTAGACACAGTGTGATGCATTAAAAACCACCAGCAGAACATGATTGTATTGCATAATTTTCTACCCCAAAATCTTAATTGATTTCATTAGCTTTTTTTTTTTGTTATTATTGTGGGTTTGCTGCCAGATGAAAGGAGAATCACAATGCAAGCCGCAATATTTGGACCAAGCACGTACCTGTGCGTATAAGCAAACAGACTGACAAAATGATGCCTTAGGTGATGTGTAATACTTTTTCCACTACCTGATCTATTCCAAATTGGCCTGAAAAACAAAACCACCATTGCTTTATTTCCAGAAATTATGTTTTTAAAGATATTGAAAATATTCAGCATTGTCAGCAGAATTTATTATGGGAGATTACAAAGAGAATTGGCTGGAAGATCACACTCAGAGAGTTGTGGTCAACACCTCAAAGTCCAAATGGAGAGCAGTGATGAGCAGCATCCCTCACGGATCAGTGCTGTTTAACATCTTTGTCAGTGATATGGACAGTGGAATTGCGTGACCCCGCAGCAAATTTGCTGATGACACCAAGCTGTGTGGTGTGGTGGACACGCTGGAGGGAAGGGAGGCCATCCAGAGGGACCTGGACAGGCTGGAGAGGCGGGCCATTGCCAACCTCATGAAATTCAACACGGCCAAGTGCGAGGTCCTGCACTCGGGTAGAGGCAATCCCAGGCACAAATACAGACTGGGTGGGGAACAGATTGAAAGCAGCCTTGAGAAGGACTTGAGCGTGTTGGTCGATGAAAAACTTAACATGAGCCAGCAATGTTCGCTTGTGGCCCAGAAAGCCAACTGCATCCTGGGCTGCATCAAGAGGAGTGTGACCAGCTGATCAAGGGAAAAGATCCTCCCCCTCTATTCTACTCTGCATCCAGTTCTGGAGTCTCCAACGCATTAAGGATATTGAACTGTTGGAAGATGTCCAGAGGAGGGCCACGAGGATGTGTGGAGGGTTTCTTTGGGGGGTCAGGAATTAAAAAAGATGATGGTAAAGGAGGGAGTAAATCTTAAGGAGTATGAGATCAGTAGGGAAAATCAGGAGCAGGGAATGGGAAATAGGTGGGGCACGTGAAGGACATCGTGCTAAATACTCTATTTATTTTGGAATGGTTAGTCAATGAGGAATATGAGTAATGTTTTCATGGACTTGAATTTTTCTTTGAAATTCTGCTGTTTTTCTAGATAAAGGAAACAGGTTCTGCATAATTTCAGTTATCAAAAAATCAAGCTCTCCAGGCTACTCACTAGGGTACTTGATGGAAGCTGAATAAAGTAAACCTCTCTGGAGACCAGTCCATCCAATCTGTTCCACTCTCATTTTAAGATGGGATGAGTTCTGTTCTGAAGTGACTACTCTTCCTTTGTTTGCTGTGGAAAATATCTGGATGCCCAGCTTGGAAGAGCTGTTATACTTCTAACAAGATGATTAGAATCTTAGAGTCATAGAATCATTAGGGATTAGAAAGGACCCTGAAAGATCGAATAATCTGTACCACAGTGAGAAATCTTGATTTAAAAATGCCAGAGCTGATCCTCAGCTGCTGGCAACTTCTCTTAAGCCCAGGACACGTGTGGAGCTAAGAAGCCACACCACTGGGGACATACGATAACCATTGGGCTACCTGACTGCAAAGTATGAACTCAGTTCTAGCAGGTGTTTGCACCTCTCCTGCACATAAACTCAGTGGCAACAGGCAACCCCACACAAAGCTGTTTGCCTGTGTCTGGGTACACTTTGGCTAGAGTTGGAGATGTTTAAGGTGTCTACATATGCACAGGGTATCTGAACTCTGAATGCAGGCAAGAGTTTTCTGTCTGATAGATACTGAAAACTGGAGTGAAAGAGCTTCTAAACCAGTGATCATGTCTCATCTGAATCACTCTCCTCCCACTGTTCATGGTGGGACTTTTTTCAGCTGCTCCATATGGCTTGTTGAAAGCCCTTTGAAATGCTCTGTGGCATCAGAGATGCATGTGTGGAGACTGCAGATATGGCAATGTTTGTGAGACCAGTGTCAACCTAAAGTGCAGGTGATGTTCCCCAGGGCATCATGAATGGCAGTACACAGAATCACAATGGTTGGGGCTGGAATGGACCTCTGGAGCTCATCCAGTCCAAACATCCACTAGAGAAAATTCACCCGGAGCAAGCTGTCCAGGCAGCTTTGGAGTCTCTCCAGAGCAGAGGACTCCACCACCTTTCTGGGCAGCCTGTTCCTGGCCACTGTGCACACACTTATATGCAAGCAGTGAAAACAAGCTCTGTGTTGATCAGCTCTGATTTCAAACAGAATGCTGCTGTCTGCATCACCCTGGCTTCTATGAACACCTAGGGGCTGATTACAGATGCCCCTTGAAGCTCCATAGAAGAAAGAACCAAGGGTTATACTTTCCAGTAAGAAAACTTGCAGATTTGCTTGTTGCATTAGCACTTCGTTTTTCAATAATTGCTACAGTGCAATGGAAAAACAAAAGAACCTGTGTGAAGAGGCTGCTTGTATCCTGTTTTCGTCTTCCCCTTGGCACGTACGGCAGGCTCTGTTCTATTAGATTGCCCATTGTTTTTGACATCCCTCTGTAAATCCCAAATCACTGCATTATTCCGAGGTACAGTGCTGATGGCTCTTCTACGTCAGCTCCATTTTTAGTATAATTTATGTAGCTTAATCTGTATCTAAATGCTCATCTAGATCCCAAATGGAAGGCGGATGAATGACTGATTAATCTTCCTGCCTCTCTCTAGAAACTGTCTCATGTAGATTGTGTTATTGTATTATCACTTTGCTGTCCTTCTGGGGTAACAGATACAGCTGTCGATACAGGAAGTCAGGTCTTGTTTCTAAAGAATTGTGGTGCTAAAAAGTCTCCGCTTGCCTTGACTGAAAACCCTCACAACCAGTTCATGTCTTTTTGCTGAAAGTGGGGAACCAGTGGGGTTGTTCTGATCAGATGTGATTTTTCAGATACCTTGTTACCTGACCAGGCACAAAATGTGATTGCAATGAGGCAATCACCGTAAGGTCAGTGCGTTTACGGTGATGTCATGTCAGCATCAGCCCTAAGCACCACTATTTGACATTTTTATTGATTATGGAGAAGAACATGGAGAATGATTTTCAGCTGCTAGGCCCCAAAACCACAGGTAGTGACAATGATGGGGACTGGAACAAGTTGACACTCGTCATTTAAATGCTGCCAAGGACCAGGCACAGAACACCATTTTCTTTCTGTCTGCCATAATCGTCTCTAAATTTTTGTACTCCAGATTTCTTTCTTGGGAATCACAGCAGCAAACCTCTGGAAATCTAATGCTGCCCTTGCATAGATGAATACAAACCTCAGCAGGAATCAGGAAACCATGCGGGCACTTAGAATTGTTCAGGTTGGAAAAGATGTTTAAGATCATCCAGTCCAACTGTTAACCCAACTGCCACAAGCCCACCCCTAAACCCTGTCCCTAAGCTCCAGATCTCCATGACTTTGAAACACGTCCAGGGATAGCGATTCAACTCCCATTCTAGACAGCCTGTTCCAAGGTCTGATGATCCTTTTGGTGAAGAAAATGATAATAAACTGGATAAGAGAAATCTTTTCATTCTAGGAAAGATAAGCTAAGATTTAATGGGTGGGAGCTGAAGGAACAGGAATCAAGCACTGAAAAATCCACTAAAGCCTGTGGAGGATCATCCTTCACTTCATGGTTCCATGAGACTCTGAAGACACTGCTCTTCCAGGACATGCACAAAGCTGCCTTCACAACCAGTGTACTGCCATGGAGATGGTCACACAGGGCATTACTGGCTTCAAGGTGCAGCAAATTCTGCTGCATGGGAAAAACACATCTATCCTCAAACACAGAGACTCACAAATTTAACTGCAGGAATGGATTAAATGTCAGGTCCTGGAAAATTCTGTTTGACCCAGTCTCTAGGATCAGCTAGCTAGGTTTAGATTGGAAGGGACCTCAGAGATCATCTAGCCCCAACACCCCTGCCATGGGCAGGGACACCTCTCACCAGACCAAGTTGCCCAGAGCCGCATCTAACCTGGCCTTGAATGCTTCCCGGGATGGAGCCATCACAACCTCCCTGGGCAAACTATTCCAGTGCCTCAGCACCCTCCACAAGGACAAATTTCTTCCCAAGATTTAGAATACCTTATGATCTAAAGTGAAGCATAACACATTGTAAATAAAAAAATAATCATGTTCTGCTGCTTGCTTGGACAGGCAAATTCATATTAAGAAAACTTTTAAAAGTTAAGGCTCGTTTCTGTCCCACCCACACCTCAACCTGTGGAACACGAGGACAGTCTGCACTTTCCTGAGTGGGATTTATCTACTTTCAAAAATATTCTGTTTCCATGGAGCCAAGAGCATGAAGCACTTCAGAAAATCAGCAGGTTTTATTTCTTAAGTGGCATGATGGCTTATTACTATTTAATACTTGGGCTCCAGTTACGAAGCAGGAACACAGTGTGTGAAGTGCCATACAAACACCAAATGAAAGACTGTTTCCTGCCCATAATGGCCCTAATCGAAACGCACCAACAGATCCACTATCCATCACCGCTCTATCCACTGTTCTGGAGTCCCACTGCAAATCCTTCAGTGCCCTGCTCTGCCGTTAGCCACCTCACAAACGAAGAGGCTGAACACAATGGGTGACAAAGCAATTTTTCCTCTACAAATTAAAGTACTAGCAGGGACACATGTGATAGAAGAGCTACAAAGAGGATCATTTGAGTGGAGATGATGCTGGCTCTGCAGCAGCTGGTGTTGCAGGGCACATCAGGGCTCTGGAAGATCTCAACCACTTCATCTGTGAGGCTGAACAGCCAAACATTAGTCTGTTTTTCTGCCCTTCACCTCTGGCTGACCTCGATTCAGGCAAGGAAGCTGGCAATGAAAATGTAACCGCTCACAAAGAGGCAGCAAGGATGCTCACAGAAAAGGTTCAAGCTGGGAACTGAGGCTCTCAGGTAGGTTCGTTAACCCTCCCAGTGCGGCACTGCCATCCATTGTGACACTAACTGGTGCGATTTAGAAACAGTTTGTGACAGATACAAGAGTACAGATATATACGATGAAAGAAATGCAGCCCAGTTACTCACTACCAAAATAAAACCAGCGCATGCTGTATCTTTAGTGGCTTCTTACAAAGTAAGAAAGACCTGGGAAATGTCATCGTCAATATAAACGAGAGAACAGTTAATTAGGGGAACATGCTTGAAATTCAATTCTCACTTTGCTGTGGAACATTTCTGATTCTAACTTGTACTGTCAACATATCACAGAGTTATTTATCACATCTCTAAATCCACTTAGTTTTTAATTAATGGAATTTCTTTAGGGTTTTTTTGCAGGTTTTCCTGGAGGTCACACACCAGCCCTGTCTCAGTGATTCTGTGTCAAAACTTAACAAGACTTGAGAAAGGGGCTGCAATCGTGGGACTTGTGCCCGAAAGAGTAAGTTGTTCACATTTCAAACACAGACTGGTGAATCTGAGAACAGCAATGGGACACCACACCTCTCAGGTGCTCATCTGAATTTTTAATTTAGAAGTAAATCTGACATGTAAAGCACGAGTTTCCTGCTTCTTTTTAAGGAGCATCTGGGAATTCTCAATATCTCCATAAGTACTCAACTTCTTTATAAATATGAATTAAATTTATTTCTAAGGAGCATCATATCTGTGCAAAATGCAGCATGACTATGAGCTGAGTAGAACCATGCTCCTTTGTCCTAGACTACTTTGGGTGAGAATTATGTGGACTTCCTCTCACAGAAGAGGCCCAGTCTGTTTTAATATTTTTCTTCCTATTCAGCCAACAATCCAACTTCAAAAAACGGTAACTTATCAAAATCGGACAAATTTTATGTTTAATTACTGTCATACCCTTTGTACCACTTCTCTTCCCATACTCTGAAATTCTCAGGGCAAGCCCCCCCTGCCTATTTCACAAACCCCCTTTGCAGGGTTTCAGTATGAATTTCCCATCCATTGACCACTCTGTGTGTACAAAACAAGCTCCAAGCATCTGAAAAACAGCATCATTGTTCTAGCTGTCATGAGACACTCAAGATGCACTGTCTTAACCCCAAAAATACAGGGGATATTTCCCAGAAGTACTTGAACTCTGTGCACTTTCTGTTTCTAGGCTTTTATTTCAGGTAGAGGTGCAGTTCCTGACCGTGGTGGACACATGTTGCGCACATCTTTGTCACAAAGTACTCCACACAACCTGTATGATATGTTACACTGGTTACACTGGCTTAAGACAACACACAGAGAAATGTGGCATGTATCAACAACCAAGAACTGTGGAACAGGGGGAATAAAGTGAGGTACTATTGTGTAATTGAACAGTGAATCCGTGTGGCATGTTTTCATAGAATCACAGAATGGGAAAGGTTGGAAAGGGCCTCTGGAGATCATCTAGTTGAACTCCCTGCTAGAGCAGGATCACACAGGAATATGTCCAAGCAGGTTCTGACTTCTAGAAAAATCACAACCTCTCCCTGCAGCCTGTGCCATGGCTTTGTTATGCTCACTACGAAAAGTTTTACTTTGTGTTTAAATTGAATGTTCTATGTTAGAGTTTGTGTTCGTTGCCCAATCCTATTGCTGGGCACCACTGAGAAAAGCCGGTTCCCATCATCCAGGCACTCATCCTTTAAATATTTAAGTATTCATGAGATCTTTCAGTCCTCTCCAGGCTGAATAGTCCCAGCTCTATCAGCCTTTCTTGATAAGGAGGTCACTCCAGCCCCATGATCATTTTAGAGACTCTTTCCAGTAGCTCCCTGTCCTTGAACTGGGGAGCCCAGAAGTTGGCACAGTATTCTAGATGCAGCCTAATCAGGGCATAACAAAGTAAGACAGCAAGAATTGCTCGGGAGGGGGGCGAGTCAGCAATCACACCCCTCCTGGAGAATTGCAGCTCAAGGAGGGAGGCAAAGGTGGGTGAGAGGGAGCCTGCTGAGGGATGCCCTTGGCTGCACCCCTGGGCGCACACACACGGACCCAAAGGGCTGGGGACAGCCCCGGGAAGCGGTTGCACACGACACTGCTCCGCACCACCCCACAACACAAACCACCCCCAAAAGCGGTAAGGGGTC
>VZRI01006345.1:472310-483588 GCA_013397515.1 Upupa epops | reverse complement strand
CCTGTTCATGGCAGGGGAGGTGGAACTAGATGGTCTTTCAGGTCCCTTCCAACCTGAACCATTCTATGAATCTTATGAATTGTAGTGAGGATCCCAAACTGGGGATGGTATTCCAGCTGACTTCTTACCAGTGCAGCACAGAGGAGTTTTTTCCTAACTCTACTGTCCACGCTTGTTGTAGTGCAGCCCAGTATGCCGTTTGCTTTAATAGCAATGGGAGCACATTGGTGTCTTGTATTTCACCTTGTGTCCGGCAGGCCTGAGGTTATTTTGCACTGATATAGAATGTACATTTCTCCTTGCTGATCTTCATGAGATTTCTGTTGGCATAGACCTGAAATTTTTCAAGGTCTCATTGTACTGAAGCTATGCGTTTTGGCATGCGGGATCTTACCCTCTGTTTAGTGTTGCCCTCAGATGTGCCGAGTGTGTTTGCTGTCACATCACTCATGTTTTTGCTTAAGTTATTGAATGATATTGGCCCCAGCATCAGCCCCATGGGTAACCTGCTACTCACTAGACATCAAAATATTGATTGCTGCCTTATAAATCTGGTGGTCCTGCCAGTTTTTGATGTGTCTAGTGCCTGTTCTTCAGCCAGTACTTTTTGGCTTCCAAATGCAAATGCTGCAAGAGATGGTGTCAGAAGCCCTGCTGAAGTCAACATGTATTACATCCACTGCGTTACCCTCATCCGCACAGCCAATCGTTTCATCATAAAAGACAGCCCAGCTGGTCAAGTGCGATTTGCCTTTGTTAAATATGTTGACTGCTTCTGATCACTTTCCTGTTCTCTTTGTGTGTAGAAATGATTTCTGAGGACATAGTTCATGATCTTCCCAGGGATTGAGGTGAGACTGAGCACCGTGTAGTACCTCAATCCCCATTTGTCCTTCTTTAGACCTGGCTGTTACTGTAGCCCATTTGTAGTCATGGGAGAACACCCCCAGACACCAGGTTTTTTCTAAATGTCTTCATTTCCACATCTGTCACAGTGTTCTGATAGCCACACCTCACAGCCCTGGAAAGATGCTGTGTGGTTTCTTGGATATTTAACTTATTTAAGTAGCCATGACCTATTTTCCCCCCACAGTGATGCTTTTCCTTCTGACTGGGCTAGGGTATGCAGAGAATTTTGAGCAGTTTTTGTTTCTGAAGACTTGGACAAAAAAGGTTTTTAGTTCTTTAGTATTTTTTGTACTATTTTTAGACTGTCTTCTGCATTTATCAACACACCCAGATTTTCTTTGAGCTGCTTTTTACTCTTGAAATTTTTGTGGAATTATTTTTTACATTTCTTATTACTGTTCATGTTCTTACCTACTTTTAACTCTGGTTCTGATGTTTCTGATTTATGCCTGAAGCCCTAGGCAAGGCATTTTATGTACCTTATTTGGTGCTTTTGCTTCTGGTATGTTTGGTTTTCATTAAGCAGCTCCACATCTCTGATAAAGTTCCCAGTTTTTCTGTGTGATGTTTTGTTCCTCAGCTCTCTTAGAAAGTTTTTGTTAAAATTCAGACCACCCTGAAAGGCTCTTTCTCCCTCTGACAATGCCTTCTACCCTATCAGAAATCAAAGTCTGAGTTCTGAAAGTCCAGAATGCTAATTCTGCTGTTTACCTTTGTAGCCTTCCTTTGGATCCTGAACTTCGTCATCTTGTGGTCACTGCAGCTCTCTGCCGTCTGCTGCAATGCCATCTGCAATGCCACTCGTTCTTCCATGCTTCCGAACAGCTGGTCAACAACCAACTATTATCCCTGATGGTCCCTTTGGCACTTTTGGTATGACATTGTCAGTAGGGCAGCTTCCTGAATAGCTTGTAAAATGTGCTGTTACCCTTCTAGCAGATGTTTGGAAACGGAAATCTCTCAGGGGGACCAGAGACTGCCGTCTGGAACCTTCTGCTAGTTCTGCGGAAGGCCTTATCTATATACCTCCTCTTAATCAAGTGCTTTATGATAGACCCCAAACCATATCATCACCAGTGTTTCCCTCTGATCTTGGCTTGGAGACTGTCAGCAGACTTGGTTTCAATTTGACTCTGGAGCTTTGTGCTGTCAAGGAGTGTGTTTCCATAGAGTGCAGCAGTGTGTCCCACTCTTCAGTGCTTATCCTTCCCAACGTTGTTCCCAGTGATGATACTGCTTAGGTTGCATATGTTGTACCACGTCTGATTTTGATCACATCGTAGGGTTGAGCGACAACTTCAGCTTGAATGTTGCATTCAGTGTAGTCTTGTGAAAAACAAAACAACATTTCTGCTCCTTTGTAACTCGTTGACTATAGGATTATGTGAGACGAGACCTTTTCTTTATTGTTTTATCCTAAGGTTATTACTAATTTAGCATCTGAGTGTAAGAAAATGATGCAATTAAACCTTGTGTATTATACATGTTTCTGTGAAGTGACTGGAAGTAGTTGACTAATCAGATAGAAGGTTCTGTTTGTAGAAGTCAGTCAAATGGGGCTAGAATACCGCACTGAGCTGAAAACAATACAAACACATTCTGCACAATTTTTGGATTTATCTGATCTTCAGCACATTTCCTGATGTGGGAATTAGAACTTGTGCAGTTCTCTTTCCCATGATTTCTGTGTGACGGTGCAATATGCTGTTGTGCTTTACAGTGACATCACATGTTATTTATTGCTTCTGCCTTTCTGGTGTAATTCTGGTTTTCAGGATTAATTTTAGTTACATGACTGCTGAAACATGTCTGTGTTAGATGAGTATGTGAGTGGATATTAATTGCACTATTTAATGGACTAGTGTTATTTTGTGGTAGTAGGAGCACTATTGAGGGACCCTCCTGTGTAAGGCATTGTGTAATAACATACATATATTTCTATACTGACACTATACACACACTGTGGTATAGCCTGAGATAGCAGAGAATGGTCAATTAAAAGAATGTTTTGTCTTGCTAGTCTCAATGAGTAGATGTTTAGAAGGTGTGTAGATATGGAGCTTAGGGACATGGTTTAGAGGTGGCCTTGGAACTGTTGGGTTAATGGTTGGACTTAGTCTTAAAGGTCTAAATGATTCAATGAGTTCACTTCTGATTAGTGTTGGGTAATATCTTTTCACTGTGATCTTTGCTACTTTAGCAGAGGTACTTGCATTGTAACATTGACATCTGTAGTACGTTGACTGTTCTGAGTCAGTAAAGGTACAGCTCGTGTGTAGACAGTCATATGATTGTTTAAACCTATTAAGCCTCTTAGCATTATATTTATAGATAATAGAGCAATAATTACAAACGTGAAGGAGGTCATGGTGAACTTTAGTCTGACTGTCCATATAAAAAAAGAGCACAGCATTTTCATGAATTAATTCTTGTTGGAATCAGATCATGCTCTTTGAAGAAAACATTGATTAAAACTGTCATCTGACAGAGGAGCCACTGCAACATTTCATAAGCTCTTAACAGTGTTTCTCAAATATCACCACTAAAAATTTGCCTATTTTGAAATACTTTGTTGTGTTTCAGTTTTCTTCCTCTGTACTTGGCACTGTTGAAGCTGAACCTCAACTCCTGGGTCCAGTTTTGGGCCCCTTGCTCCAAGAAGGTGCTAGAGAGTGTCCATGGAAAGGCAGTGAGGCTCATGAAGGCTCTGGAGAACAAGTCCTGTGGAGGGTGGTTGAGGGAACTGGGGTTATTTAGCCTAGAGGAAATGAGGCTTAAGGAAGGTCTTCTCTCTTTCTACAACTGCCTGAAAGGAGTTTGAAGTGAGGAGAAGGCCTTCCTCTTCTCCCTTGTGGCAGATGATAGGACTAGTGGTGACCTGGCAGTACTGGCTTGAAGGTAGTACTTGACTATTTTAAACATCTCTTCCAACCAAAGATATTCTGTAATTCTGTGAACTTCTAACCACTGCAGTTTGGTAGTTTTCTTCACAAAGATGAGATTACTTATGAGTTACGTTATTATTTATGGATTTCTTAAGGTCTTCCTTGGATTTTGGATATTGGAAGCAGACACCAGACTTTGCTAGCACTAGTGTGTCAAATGCAATCCTGTTTCTACTCAATATTTTCCTCTCTGTGTACCAAAGGATAACTAGCATTTTGGACTGAAGTGTTGCACTGTGAGCTTTGCGTTTAAGTGACTCCTGCATACCTAAGAGATTTTCCAGCCCTAGGTATCATGTCTGATTCTGTTTTTAACTTTATGAATTGATTTGCATTTGCTTAGACTGATTTCATTCCCAGTCTCTGTATTTTATATTAAATGTATACAATGGTGAATTTCAGTTCCGTGTGGAATTAGTATTTCAACTTGAACTTAAGGAAACTTAAGGAAAAGTTGCACTAAATGTTTTTGCAGACATCTGGAAAAGAAAGTGGCTAGTGAATATAGGATGCTGAGATGTCACTAGACCTCACTCTCCATGGTTTTTATATTATTAATCTTACTGTCTTCAGTGATAGCAGGAACGTTTTAGCTTTAGTTGTCTTGATAGTGTTGAAACAAATACATGATCACTGAGAGAAAGGGTGGCTCTTCAGTGAATCTGGTACATGGTGCTCAGGGAGATCTTGTCAATATGTATAAATAACTGATGAGACAGAGTAAAGGAGGTGGAGACAGACTTTTCTCAGTGGTCCTCAACGGATGGACAAGAGTCCTCAAGCACAAACAGAAATACATGGAATTCCACTTCAATACAAGAATAACATGTTTGAGGTTAGTTTCCTCTGAGGTTGGTTGAACAGTGGAACAGATCGCCCAGAGAAGTTGTAGCTTTTCTGTCTTTGGAGATGATGAGAAGTTGACGGGACAGAGTACTGAGCAGCCTGCTGTAGTTGACCAGGCTTTGAGCAGGGCTGGTGGTCTGAGTCATCTCCAAAGGTCCCTTCCAACTTCAGCTGTGCAGTGACACTGTAAATCCTCTGATTTGAAGCTGTGGTGGTAGTTACAGAGTTACCTCACTAACTTGACGATCCTTCTCTGTTGGGAGGCTGAAATGAAATCCTAAGCAGACATATCAAAGTAATCAGCCAAAGTATCCCTGGGTTAATGATGCTTCATTAAAGGACCAGAGGTGGCTGAAGCCACACCGTTTGTTTGCTTCAGTGGAATTTCTGTAGATGGTTTTTTTCATTCTTAAAAAACTGATCAGAAATTATTGTGGTCAGACCAGTGGCCTGTGGTTGCATCTGCTGAATCCTTTGGTTGATTGCTTGGTATTTGGGAATTACCAGCTGAAGGAAATCACTATGGTTCTGTAGCCAATTGTAGAATTAGGGAAAAATACTTATATTTTTACTGAAATTTGTATGGAATATGGGTCCATTAAAAATGTGAGATCTTACTTTTATTGAAGCACTGTTCAGAGAATGTTGAGCAACAAAGTCATAAGTGGTGTAGGATTTCTCATACTTTAATTTTCCTTTCTAATTCCGAAGAGTTGCTGATTTATTTCTTTATTCCAAGGGATGATCTTTGCCTCAAATACACTCAAGCCATCAATTTCCAAAAATGACAAAGTTTCATTGCAGTTTCATGGTATACGCTGAGATTCAAGTGAGAAAGACTGCAAAGCAGAAAAACGTTTCTTTGAGGAAACACCTTACCCTTTATAGTTGTTTATTACCTGTAATGCAACTTCTGAAATTTGTGGTTACAACATCTCTCCCAGTAGTTGTGAGATGAATTTGTTTGGAAATCCTGTCTGTCCTCACATGCCACAGCTTTTTCTCTTTTTTTTTTTTTGCACCTTGTCAGGTATTTATATCTAAACACTGAGCAGCTCGTTTTCAAGCCAAGTGTGCAACTATAAATATTGTGCTGTCATCGGAAAAACAGGAATTGCTTTTTAACCACCCATTACATTTACATTTTGGAAGGTGTTGCAAGGAGGAGCAAAGGTTAAGTCAATCTAAAGAGATGTTTTTATTGTTTGCATGTGCTTTTTTGTTCTTGGCAGCTGGAAAACAACTGAAAAAAAGGGAAGTTAGCATGCATGCATGATGCTTGAGAGATGAAAAGCGTAAAGGAAATATGTTTACAGAGCTGCACATCCAGCTGTCAAATGCTGTTCCAAGGTAACACCACCCCAATAAAAAAACTCACACTGCCTTATCACCTCTAATTCCACTGCAAGAGGAAGGGCTGCGTCATTCATCACTCTTCACAAAAGAAAAAAAAGAGAAAAGCAAAAAATGTTTCTTGTTCGAGTCCCTGGAGTTGCTGACGGACTACTTAGCATGCGGCTCACAGTCGGATGTGTGCGCTGGCATGAAGCAGTGCTGCACAAAGCTGTACCCCCAGGACTGCGGCGGGGCGGGTGCGGAGGAAGCTCTCCCCAGGGTTTCTCCTGGCAACAGCACAGGTTGCTGGGAAACAGAATTACTTAAATGGGGAGAAACTTTACCCAACTGGCAGCCTCTTGAATGCAAATAAGGCTTGAAGGAGACTCCTCTTGCTGATACGGATATTTCCCTCTCTGAAATGAAAAAAATAAATCCAGAGGTTCTTTATTCATAGGATTATGTGTAGAAGTTGCGTAATAAAAGAGGATAATTATTTCTAGTAAAAGGTAGCTCTGTGGTACACAGGACTCAATAGTTCCTCATTTCAGCCGTTTTGAAAAGGGATGTAATGGATGAATTTGCCAGATTTGTGTTGTTACATAAACCTGTCAGTTCTGAGAATTAAACACAAAGGTTATATTTATACAGGTTTGGGTTTTTTTTTTTCACTAGAGAATATTCTGTATTATTTTGTGTGAGTCCTGTTGGACCTCTTTGGCTAATTGTGTCCATTTGTCCTTAGTGCAATTATGGCATCAATGACATTGACTTGACATTTAGGGAATGCTGTGATTTTGACTCTGAAAGTGAGGTTAGAGAGAAGAAACATCTCACTTTTTTCACCTGGTCTCTATGTGATACTTTAAAAGCCTTTTGTTATTGGATCTATGGTGCCAGCTCTGTCTTCAGTTGTGCCTGAGTAGCTGCAGTGAGCAAGTTTTCAGTATGATATTTGTCTGACTTCATCACTGTCACACAAACACGAAGTTGGCATACGTTTGTGCTTTATGTTTGATGAGGTACAGAGCTGGGACAGAGCTCTGGAAGGGATTCTACATGTTCTTGAATTGCTGCTGCAAGTACTGCTACAGCAATACACAGAGCGATGCTTTCGTAGGTAAAACAGTCACTTGAGTGTTTAATTCATCACATGGTGAATGTAAAAAGACGTTTAAACCAGGTGAACAGTGCTTTCAAAATGCTTCTTCTACTGGCTGCAAGGGGAGTGTCCAGTGATCAGCTTAGATGGAGGAACCAGTGTTATAACCAACTAACTTATAGAATCATGGAATCTTAGAACAGTTTTAGCTGGAAGAGACCTTCAAGATTATCAAGTCCAGTCTTTTTCTTGCCCTGTCAGCACCACAACCAAGTCCTTCAATGCAACATCTACTCATCACCTCCAGGGATGGTGATTCAGCCTCCTCCCTGGGCAAGCTGTTCCAATGCCTGACAACCCTTTCAGGTGACTTTATGATCGGGTTCTTTGTCTTTAATAAGCCCATGGAAGTTTACGGGCTGTTTTCAGGGGTGATGTGGGGAAGCAGCACAAGGGGTTTTACTGGCACGCATCTGGGTTGAACACATGAATCAGGCATAAGGAAGCTTGAGTGATCCTTGAGTGATGCTTTGGAGTGCCCCAGATGAATGCTGATAAAATTAATTGCACCAGCTCAGTCGATCATATATTTACTACAAAGAACATAACTGTTTGTGTAAAAACAAGTTAGGAAATATTTCACAAATTCAACCTCCCATCCCATGGCCCACACAACATTCACTAACATTGTTGTATGGATTTTATAAACCAACTTATGTTCATTATTCAACCCAATAGTTATGGCCAGATTCTCCTATGGTCTGGCTGCTTTGTGTTGTCCAGAGCAGCCACAGACCTCCCGAGCTTGCTACTCACTGATTCACTCTGGCAAAATAGCGTGAGTGCCCCAGCGAACATGGGCTGGGCTTACACTGGTGACCCTGTTCCCTGGAAGGGAAGCAAATCGTTATGGAAAACCTTTTAAACCAGCTACTTAACAAACTTTCAGTTATGAAGTTGAATCTTGTAAGAGACTGTTCGTTGTAAAATAATGATGACAGGAATCCTGTCTTTTCTGGCTTAGGCAACTGGATAGTCACAGAATAGTTTGGTTAGGAAGGAGCCTTTAGGGATCATCTAGTACTGTCAACCTATGGTGATCACGGACATCTTCAGCTAGAGCAGATTGCTCAAAGCTCTGCCTAAACTGACCTGGGATGTTCCCAGAAATGAAACCACCTCCCTGGGCAACCTGGACCAGTGTCTCATCACTCTAAATGCAAACAGTTTCTTCCTTATATCTAGTCTGAATCTCCCTCTTTTAGTTTAAATGCATCACCCCTTGTCCTGTCACAACAGCCCATATTAAAAATCTGTCCCAGCTTTCTTATAGTGCCTTTTAAGTACTGAAAGTTCTCAGTAAAGTCTCCCTGGAGCTTTTCCAGACTGAATACCCCCAGCTCTCCCAGCATGGCCTCAGAGCAGAGGAGTTCCAGCCCTCACATAGTTTCTGTGGTCTTAATCAGATAGTGCACAGTCTTCCATAGTGTTATTGACTTGTATTTCTTATGTAGTTCTTTTATGTTGGCTAAATCCTTGACACATCTATCCCAGTCATTGATGTGGAAGAATTTATCAGGAGCAAATAATTTTGACTGTTTATAATGTTCTCTTAATTTTGACTCTGTTGTGTACTGCTCTTACTACACCTTTTTGTGTTAACTCGTCATTTAGAATCTCTTAGTTCTCCCCTGTTCCCTTGATGAGAGGAGAGAGTGGTCTCATGCTGCTTTCTCCTGTGGAGTCTCCTCTGGAGATGTTCAAAACCTGCCTGGATGCATTCCTTTGTGACTTGTCCTAGGTGATCCTGCTCTAGCAGGGAGGTTGGAGTAGATGATCTTTCAAGGTCTCTTCCAACCCCTAACTGATTATGTGTGTTCTGTTAAAGAGTAAAGCTCTTTCAATCTCTGTCAAGCAGTACAATCAGCAGATCAAAGATGTGATTATCCCCCTGTCCAGTGTTGGTGTGGCCTTACAGTGAATACTATGTGCAGTTCAATTTAAGAAGGCTGTGAAGGTCCTTGAGTATGTCCAGAAATGGGCAACAAAGCTGGTGAAAGATCTGTAAGGAATGTCCTGTGAGGAGTGGCTGAGGACTTTGGGTTTGGCTGGTTTGTTCAGAAAGCTGAGGGGTGACCTGGCTCTCTACAGCTTCCTGAGGGGGGGACGTGGAGAAGGAGGTCTTGAGCTCTTCTCCCTGGTACCCAGTGATAGAATGTATGGGAATGATTCCAAGCCGTGCAGTGGGAGGTTTAGACTGGACATTAGGAAACATCTGTTTACCGAGAGGATTTTCAAACACTGCAACAGGCTTCATGGAGAGATGATCAATGTCCCAAGCCTGTCAGTGTTTAAGAGGCATTTGGACAATGGTCTTAGCAATGAACTTTAACTTTTGGTCAGCTCTAAAGTGGTCAGGCAGTTGGACTAGATGATCACTGTAGGTGCTGTCCAACTGAAATAGTCTGTTCTGGCCTATTCTATTCTATTCTATTCTATTCTATTCTATTCTATTCTATTCTATTCTATTTTCATAAAACAGGTTACTTTTCAAAAAAGATATCATAGTCATAGTTTTCAGCATGGTGGATCTCTGTTATATTTGGTATTCTCAAAGAAGAGGGTAACTGCTATGGAGACTCATTTGATCTAGACATGATAATGATTGACGTTATGGTTACATGGCTGGATTAGCTCAGTGTAAGCTGAGTGTGGATTTATAGCATAATAACTACCCCAGGTAGCTTCCTGCATGGTAGTCTTTGTTGTGCAGTGAACTCCAAGCAATCTATCTTGTTTCACTAAGAGGTAAGTGAGCTATGTTACATATCCTCAGGGTAAAAAAGTGCAGTTACCACAAAGAGATGCTCTAATATGTTGAGAGTTTTGTTTGTGTGAATCATTTTTATCTTCTCCTTTTTTTTCCCCTCCCCAGAACAGCACAATCAAAATTAATTGAGGGAATAATGTTATTTAATGACCTTCCCCTGTAGTTGTTATTCAGTGTAAAGCCTTACAGTTTTTCCTTGCTCAAAATGTTACCCTGGTTGCACTGAGTCAACAACTGTTTGGTTTTGGGTTTTCTATTCTCTTCATCCTATGCCAGTTCATAGAATCATACTGTCTCTGCCTTCTTTTCTTAAATTTTCTTGTTTCATGTTTGTACACAATATTTTCAATAATAAAACATTTCCAAAATCAGGCTTTGCTAAATGAGAGTTAAATTGTTCACACATGGAACTATAGAGGTGCAGCAGCTTGTTCAGCCTTAGAACCAGAAAATTCCTCATACTTTTAACTGATTTGAAGGAAGAGAAGTGCAGAATAGATCTTACATTAGGTTACCATAAGGCAGATTTAAGGTTGTTTAACATTGTACCTATTCATAGAATCACTGAATTGTTTAGGTTGAAAAAAATCCTCAAGATCATTGAGTCTAACCATTAACCCAGCTATCCCAAGGCCACCCTTAAGCCCTGTCTCTCAGCTCCAGGTCTATGGGACTTTTAAACACATCCAGGAATGACAATTCAAACCCCTCTCTGGGCAGCCTGTTCCAAGGCCTGATGAACATTTCAGTGGAGAAGATTTCCCTGATGTCCAACCTGAACTTCCTTTGGTGCAATTTGAGGCTATATCCTCATATCCTACAAGTTATCATTTGGATATCACTTATGATGAGATGAGACCACCCCCAACTCTCTACACCCTCCTTTCAGGTAGTTGTAGACATCAGTAAGGTCTTCCCTCAGCATCCTTTTCCTCAGAATATCAGTCCCAGCTCCCTCAGCTGCTACTCACAGGACTTGATTTCTGGACTGTTTACTAACTTTGTTGCCCTTGTTTGGACCAGCTCCAGCACCTCAGTATGGGAGAATACAGATTTATAAGATCGGTAGATAACCAGCTGTTCTCCTGTTCTCATAGAAAACAGTATCTGTAATCATCTATTACTTTCAAATGTTGAGCTTACGTGTTTAAAAAGGACAAAATACTAAGTAGTGGAGTCAGTGGGTGATTTCCTGAAATGGTGTAGCAAACTTCAGTAAGTTTTTTTTTGAGATCATCACAAGCAGAGAATCTGCAGCAGAGGAGACACTATAAACTGTCTGTAGGGACAGTTTATACTGCTGGTTTTTGT